>CM062827.1:17960327-18117139 GCA_031772345.1 Himalopsyche anomala | reverse complement strand
AAAATTATATTTTTTTTGGTCTAATGGATAGATAATCTCATATATATAATATTTGAAGTTTTAGCAAAAGTGTCGTTCTTTGTTATAATGATGATATGTATATCATTTGGTAATATAAAAAATTAGGAAAATTTAGAATGAACGTTCGTAAAATTATGAAAAAAGTATTATTTGAATAATTTCTTGAAAAATCCCTTGTCGATTAGGTTGGTTGATATGCATTGAGAAGCTTTTATCCTAGACCAACTCATTTCATAGCAACAGTCTTTTCTTTTACATTACTGTCAAGATTCAAAAGTATCTGTTTGTCAACATTGTGAAGAGGTAATTGTTTATTAATTAAAAGTTCAGGGATAGTAAAGTGTATTACTATGCCATGTACTTTGCTAAACCCATTCAGTATGAGTGCTTTCGGAATGGTTTTTCTAAGAGTCTGGTTCAGTTCTGTGAACATGAAAAATCGGAAAAACAACCAATAATTCGCCTCGGGTCGACATTTCGAATCAGTTCGGAACTGGCCCAATGGCGTCGTAGCCTAACGATTTCGTGCCCATGTCAGATAGCTCTATTTCTGTTAAAACTAAACTCCAATATAAATATCCCACACATAACAAATTTTACAGTAGAAACAAAAAACGTTATTTGATGATTTTGGGCCAAAGGCAAGTTATTAAATACACATAACTTTAAAGAGCACAAAGACTGCTAAACTGATTATTAATTGACTTATCTTTTTTCTTGATCGCAATTTTCACAGGCCCTTTTTTATTCAAACTTAAAAGCTAAGTTTAGATAATAATTTGGCATTTTCACCTTACATCCTTTTGATAGAACGTGTAGCAAATAGTATATATTGTGATTATTGAAAAACTGTGGGCTACGTCTTTTTTCTTTTCCACAGCCGATATGTGTTGTACATATTTTACATTAAAAAAAATAGTTGTGGTCAATTACTCGACAGAGTACTGATTAGAAACATTCATCATTATCTGGATATAATTATTTAACATCGGAAATTGATCTAAATAACGTAAATATTTTTAATTTATTTTACTGTAAACCTGAGTGCATATAAAATCTATATTTTTAGTAACGGTACGTTTTAGTTTATTTGTTACAGTGACATGTATTTTAATTTTAAAACATGTATAATATCAAAATCGTTTAAGTGCTTAGTGAAGCATACTTAATAAAATTCGTGACCTCTAGATGTCTAGACTACTTATTACAACGTTTTAAAAATATACGAAATTGTCTTTGGTTTTCAATGCTTCTAAAGAATACTTGGCCATCGTCAATATTAAATAATGTTTATTAAGCGAAAGCATTTGTTTAGAAAGACAATAGTTTAGTTATCACTAATTCAATGACAGCCTTAATATCCACAGTCTTTTGAAAAAACGTATTGTTTGTTTACTAAACTACTTTAGTTTTGAATATATTTGCATCCAAATAAATACAATTATTATCCGTAATAAGCTCTACGAGATTCAATTTTAAGCCCACAAATAAATCAACCAAAAACTAGTGCATAATGTCATATGAACTTAACTAAAGATTATGGAAATTTCCTTTTTCTTACATTTGATTTTCCATTATTTCAAGTCAGAGAAACACAGTTGGTTGACAGTTTCAATAGAGCAACAAATTAAACAAGCAATGATGTCTGGTCATACGGCGCAGTGGTTAGCGTTGTGGGCTTCCGTTCCGAATTTCACGGGCTCGACTCCCAGTAAGAACAGCATTTTTTCGATAGATTAATCGGATTCAGTTCGAAAGCATGTGTGTTTGTGACATCAAAAAATTCCCTTCCACTCTTACCAATCCTTTAATAATTGGGCAAGGCAAGATCGATAAGTTAGCCACTAGTCGTGTCCTGGGCTAATTCTTTCTACTTCTACTACTCTCTTTGAAAAAGAGAGGCTAAGCGACTGAGTAACAAACAGTTCTCGTAAAAACACTTTTTTGATACGCATCCATTAAGACAGAGTTTCCCAAACTTATTGTGCAATGGAACACTGCAAATCTGAAAATGTTAGTGGAACACAGTTTATTTTTTAGGTCGGTAATTCATAATAGTAAAAGTATTGAAAAAAATGTATGTTTTAAATCACATATTATTTTTGAAACATTTTACATAAAAATATGAGTAAATAAAGCTCTTAGAGATTCAAAATTTCTACCTGTACCTAGATATTTGAGGTTTTAAGCATAAATGAAAATTCATCATTACTCAATTTTTAATATAAAGTAGATTTTTAAATGTGTTACAGCGTAGATTACCATTCAAAATTTTCCGCAGAACATAGTTTGGAAAACCCTGCATTAGGAGACCATATGCTTCAAATTGGGAGCGGACATAAAAACAAAATGATGAATAATTATAATTCAATAATATAATAGAACCATTTTAAATGAATACAATATATCATGAATAGAAATGAACATATTGTTGTTTTTTAGTTAGCATTAAAAGGCATAAACATGTTCAATCACACCCGACCTTTTGAAATATCCTATGATATTTGTTGAAATTGGCACTCATACATCGGTTTGTTTTGTATTGAAACTAACAAAAGGTAATCGATAGTAATGCTGGCGGGGCAATAATGGTGTTCGTAATATACCCTCACCTGTTTCATAAACAAAATATGTATGAAAGGATTGGTATTAAACATAGCTCTGTTCTCTTGTTATACCCGGTTGAACATACAAGCCGAGCATTAAAATATGTTATCAGTGTTGAGTTAGCAGTATACGTTATTAAGGATTCCTCACATCGATTCATTAGTGTCGAAAAGCCGCAGATGTGGTCAGATGGTTTACAAATCTAATAAAATATTTAGCAATTCATTTTTTCTTGAGCATTTGCTGTTTATAAACCATATGCGCTCACAGTGTTAAATTTATGAGTAATGGACCATCTGAAGAGAAATAGCACAAGATTTCTTTACGCATACAAAGTTTTGTAAAATGATTATTTGGTATATTAAAATACAATAATATGTCATATTTGATTGCAGTTTCAAAAAATACAAACAAGCGTAGGGATAACTTCATAAATATTTGTTTTCATTCGATTAACGGATTTTTATATTACTCAATCATCTTTCGTAAAAAAAGAAAGTCCCACAATTTTATCTATATTACTCAGGTTCTCAATAAATGAGAGATTTGGCAATTATTTACCAATCATAAATTAATAGGATACACTTGAACTTATAAATAAACTAACTATTAGAAACTTACACAACCATTGTTCCCTCTAAGCTGTGCGCGTGTGCGCGCGCACACAACTCACCGATCGCGCGCACATGCGTTAGAACAGAGCGCACAAAAATTAACCAGCTATACCACCATAAGAATAAATTAATTGTCATTATAAAGTGTTCTTAATTATTCTCATTATAAAAAAATAACCATTTCGTTAAGTAGGTACAAATTCCGTTATGTGGCGCACATTTTTTTTTAATTTCCTTTTAAAGTTGCACAGCCAATGTATTTTGCGCACATAACCTTCGGAAAATTAGAGGGAGCATTGCACACAACCAATCTTTCTAGAAAGTTAGGTTTCTGCTCTGACCATCATTCGTATACACATAGTGGGATAGAAACAACATATATTTGATAAAACCAGAAGATGCCGAAAGGCGAAACCCGGGTCGTTATCGACAAAATTTATGGAAGTGTACAAAATCAAAATAATTCAAATTTGATATATTTAAAGCTTAAGATGAAAATCGAGAAATCAATGTATGAAGGAAAGTGCAATCTTAAGTATTCGATTATTTACCTCCAAAAGTGAATACAATTAGCTCGCGACACCCGACTCAAAACTTGGCGGCATTTAATTGGTATATATGTACAGACAATAAAATGCAAAGCGATGTTTATTTCATTTCAGTTTGATACAAAAATATATTTGACACTACCGTTAGCAATAAGACGCAAGTGTTGTCAGTTTTCTAAATCAATTGAGATTGTTTTTAATGTTCATCTTTAGCACCCATAGCCAAATTCTTAATTAATAAAAAAACTTTATTTATCATTGACCTAGCTGAGACACTTACATATATTCAAAAAATAAAATACTATTTCTACTTTTATTTAATTATTTTATCAACTGATCAGTTGATAATTCTCGTCATGAGCGAAAGCGGTCCAGTTATATTTTAAAAAAATAGTAACAATGAGTATATTATTTTTTATTATAATGTCTTTCCACCAAGTATAGACGACAGTGAACACCCTGAAAAAGATACTCATACTCAAATTCATCTACTCGCTAGAATAAAGTTTTCATTGATTTTGACATTGCATTTTAAAACGCATGTGCTTCAATGTATTAAAATTGTATTGTCACTTAAAACACAATGATTATGATATTCGCAAGCATAAAACATATTAATATTAAATCGGTGTACGTCCTACTTAAAATTCCACCCATTGTAAACGGCACCACGATATAGCTGTATGAAAATTGAATAGTGCACATAAAACTCGCCGAGATATTTACCCTACGACTACACTGAACGCACATCATAGAAAATTGCAATAAAATATAACGCGGGGGAATAACTTGTTACTAGTGGCATTTTACAAGGCGCCAGTTTTCTTATGCCCTCTCAAAAGATTATAACCATCATGTTCTCCCGTCAAATATGACTGCATAACAATGCTTTGGTATAAATAAAATTGTGCAGTTTCGTGGATACAACCATAATATTATATGCACCTATAAAAAATGATGAAATGAATGAGTTTTTTTTATGAAAAAGGTAGATTACAATTGTTATCTCTACCCGATGTTATTTTTTTTATTACAATATATTGAGTGCGATATTATTTGCAGGATATTTTTCATTGATCTGACATTTCTTGTATGGTGTATAATGAATATAAACAGTGCTTTAAAAAAAAAAGGGTGGCGGAACTCATTTCTTGTAAAGCTTTTTTTCTAATCCATATCCGTTCTCAAAGTTAAGAATATAGCTTTTTAATGCAGATATTTCAAAAGATTTCTTTTACGGGAACTGTTTTTTACATAGTTGCTCAACCTTTTTTTTTCCAAAGAAAAAAATGATAGAAGGACAGGGCTAGGATAGAACTAGTGGTAAATCAATCGTTCTTGCTTTGCCTCATTTATTTTAAAATCGGAAGGCTGGAACAGAAATCGATTGAAGAAAATGCTGTTCGTGCTGGGACTCGAGTCTGTGAGATCCGTTATGAAAGCCTCGTCTTCCTCTGAGTGACCACCGATCAACGTTTTTTTAAGCGATTCAAAGGTATCAACGATGATTTGCTACGACGAGTTAAAGTAAAATAAAAATAAAAAAATTAAATATTTTATTCTATATATGAAGGGTTGTTTTATTGATAACATTACCAAAGTATATATGAATGATTAATTGCAAGATAAATCGCATACCTTGTGCTTAGCATTACTCTGAAACCAGAGCATACTTATTTACCTGGCGCATATTTCAACGAAATTGTAGTAATGTTTTTGCTACGCCAGAAGCAATCTCTTCACCGCGAACAACGCCATCTGTTGAGAGTTTCCAGAAACAAGCACTCTACACCTTTATGGAAATTCGTGTTTTGGATTCAGTCAGAGGTGCAAAAATACGAAAAAAAATGTACAAAAATACCGTCGCATGAGCCATTAACCCACTTCCGGCTCGCTGTGTCGATCCGTTCCGATAATAACTCAGTACACGCAGCGGTTCGCGACAAAATTTGCTAAACAAAAATACACAAAAACGTTATTTACTACGAAGAATCAGTTTTCAACTAATACTCGTACGAAATATTAATCGAAAGTCGTTAAGCACACATCATCGATTAAGAGGTAATTAACAAACTATAATTTTACTTCAATTTGTAATTTAAAAAAAAAATACTCATATTGTGTTATTATATAATATTTGTGCACCATATAATAAAGAACTCTATAACTTATGGAAAAATATCAACAGTTTGAAACAAGAACTGATCGTTAGTCACCTAATTTCAGGAGAATGAAACGCTGTGGGAATAATTTAATGCCTTATAAGAGGTTGAGCGACAATCACTTCTATTGATATGTTCTATTGGGTGTCCATATTCCCCACATTTGAATCGGTCATGGTTAAAAAAATATCTACTAAATACGACCTAAAAAAACTATTCTTTATTTAATAATTTATAAAAAGAAAAATTACAATCTACAATTTTCCTCATCAATTATTTTATTTATCAGTTTCAATTGGAAGTACCATTTTAGATTAATTACATTTGCTAGAAACATTTCAAAAGTATTTTATATGAGCTTTAGTTGATTGTGTTTACTGTTTATATATATATATATATATGTAAGTTGCGTTCTCTGTTCTGCCTCGTTGACCGACCCTCTGATTGAATTACCTGCAACTTTCTATTGGCTTTCAGTTTAAACTTTAACTTCGTTTTTCCAGAGACTGGCGGGAAGTCCTTTCCGGTTTTACTTTGGGCGATTTCCGTTTTCCGTTCAACGGAAAAATATCAATAATCGCATTTAAAATTATTACCAATCATTCGTTTATTAATAATTTATTAAATGCTTTTTCAATGTATTTGTTTAATCCAATGTAAAAATAAATATAAAGAAAATATGACATTAATATAATACAGTTATATCACTACACATTGAAACATTGTCAACATGTTTCGGATAACTACTATTAAAAACTCATCAATCTTTTAAAAGTACTTAACGCTGCTTCGCTAGAGGATACGTATTGTAATTAAGAATAAATTATAAAAATATTATTATGTTAACTAACGACTTATACTATCACTAATTTTAGCAAACAATGATTTGGTCTTTATAAATGTTTATAAAACACTTCAGTCTATCATTTGAAAGCACTGAACACTTCTGTATTCAGAAATATTAAAAGTTCTTAACAATTTGACAACTAGAGTTATTTCCAAAGTGATTTATTTCATAACCTAATTTACGTTAAGAATAATAAAGCCTAAAACAACTGCTAATTGGTTTGGTACATACACATTAAGTAGAAGTGGATGCAACGTTGACCACTTAGAATATAGTTAACACAAAATTTTATGTGAAATTCAAAATGACTTCGACCATTCCACGTATTGTCCCAACAGCAGTGACACGTGCTTCGTCTCTTTCAGAGACATCTTAAGAGTCCATCGAAAATATATTTATTCGATAGCTGTAAACAGTTCCTTAAACGTAAATATTTATAAGCCATTTTAAATAATTCTTTCTTGTATTGTCGGAAAAAAACAATTGTCCGATATTGTTGTAAAGTGTAATTTTAACTGACAGATATCCTCATATTTTCATTTGCCAAACTGTTCTGAAAACGTGCGATTGAGTTCAGTTTAATACATACTTATTTTTTCAGTAACGACATTTACGTTTTCATTTCATTATCTCCAGTAAAATACTTCAAATATACGCTTAAATTATATACATAATCTCATATGACATTTTTAACACAAATTTTTGATTCCAGAAATAGAAATCATACGTTACCAATTGTTTTATATCATTTTTTGGTCAGATAGGCCTAAATAAATCTTTTATAATTCCCAATCACATGAAATTTTACGAGAAAATAAACGTCCAATTAATAAAAATAGATCCTACAAATATAGTGTATGACAGCAGTAAAACGTAGGCTT
This sequence comes from Himalopsyche anomala, assembly GCA_031772345.1. Lineage (NCBI taxonomy): Eukaryota > Metazoa > Arthropoda > Insecta > Trichoptera > Rhyacophilidae > Himalopsyche > Himalopsyche anomala. Next base: position 18,109,459 of record CM062827.1, on the reverse strand, counting down.
GGCTTTACTCTGACAAGGTGTACTTTTCAACAAAAGCTTAGCAAAAAAAGTAAAACCTCCCATAAATGAAATTATTATTTGCGGAGACTTTTGACAACAACTCTCGAGGGCGAAGATTCTTCGATTTAAAAGTTCTATCACGCCTTAGTGGTTCTTAGAGGAAAGACCACCCACACAAAAAGCCCGCAAGCGCTCAGAATCACAAGGGTGGAATATTTCAGATACTTCATTTTGTCAATTGTACTAATAATACTGGGCGATTCAAATATTATCAGAATATTAGATAGCACTTTTGCAATTTTACTATTATCAAACATAATATCATACCTAAGATAGAAGTAACAAATTGTATCTTCGGTAAACGAAAGTGTTTGAAGTTATTTAAGCCAGTGATGTTTAAATCAAGCTCTTTCATCTGAAAAAAAATACGCAAACAGTATTAAAAATCAAAATAAATTAAAAAACACACATAAACATACAAAAAAAAATTATTACAAAAAAAATGAAATCAGGTGAGTTAATTGCTCAGCAGTAATTATAATTTATCTGTAAACACAACAATAAATATTGATAATTGAACAAGGCGTCTTCAAATTAAGTGTCCCTGATCAAATCTTCTTTAATCGGGAATTATTCAAAAGTATTTGAAAAAAAAATACTAAATCATTTTAAATATTATTATCATAGGTCTCACTAATGAATGAAAACATCGTGCATGAATACCATGTTATATTGTTTTGTAAGTTTATCTTCAAAATATTGAATTCATCAGTAAAAAAATACCAAATAAAGAAGTATTTCATTTGACTACAAATAATTTTAAAAAATGACAGCAATGGTTAAAGCGTTCACGCTTTTTGCGAATCTGCTTTTTCTTAAAAATATTCTGTATGTTTTGCATTATTTTTAAATGGACTTTTTTTGGTCATTTTAATAAACAGCTCTTTCTGACTCTTCTGAGAATATGTTTTTACATATTATGCATGTTTTTACTTATGATGTTTTTGAGAATACTTTCAAAATATTTTAAAACGTAAGTATTCTCAAAAGTAAGTCTTTCACTTATATGACCTTTCAATAACATAAGATTCAGTCATAATTTCTACTTTACTCAATTTATATTGTGTTTTGTAAAATAAACTAACATATATTAGTGCTCTTAAATTTATTATTCAATTGATCCTCTTAAAGATCAACAAAGTTTTTTTAATAAAGATTTTTATAACACGGTTGTATTACCTGATTTGCGCAGATAAGTGTCTTTGTGGTAAGAGCAAAAATAAGACTATTCAGAAACGATGTTTGACTAACTGCAAAATTCGTAACTTAATTGGAAATTGATTTCACAATACATATTCTGAAAGCTTCAATCAACGTATCTTGATATTAAAAAGCAGATAATAATAAAATAAAACATTATATATGAACACCATACCATCTTGACCTACCCTAATTATATTTTTTTATTTTACTTAGTTAAGACATACTAGACTTGTCTGTTTCAATTCACTGTTAAATGAGCTTTATTTTGTTGAATAATAAAAATACATTGTGAAGAAAAAGGTATCTTAAGTCTCAGTTTAAATCAAAAGAAAACATTCTGACATTTTGTTTGATAAAAAAGCAGCGTTTTATCTTCTAAATGGTTGACTTAACGATTTGATAAAATATGAATAGTATAATACTGTACACCAAAATACATATTTGTTACATTCACCTATTTTCAACATAATGTTGTTTTGAATTTAATATTGTGGTCATTAATTGAATTTCCATATTTTGTTTGGAGGAAATGTTTCATTTTAATAGTTATAAAGGAAATACCTTAATAAATTGTAAATTGTGTATTACATCGTTTCCCTATGAATCGGGTTAAAACTTGACCATAAAGTTCGACAATATCGTTTCCTACCGCAGTGTAAAAGACCCACATGAAAATGATTTCATTGTTACTACATCCCAGAATTATACATTATAGCCAATTTCAATAATAATTGCACTATCACGAAACACATTAAGAGTTGAAACAATACTTCTCAAATTTAATATTATATATTGTAATATTAATCAAAACTGTTTAAATTAATTTTATTTGACAGAAGATATAGTGTTTGCAAAAATATTTTATTACGATCGAATAGAACTAAATAAACAAAGTTTTATAATGTTAAAAATAGCATAATTCGAAAGACTAGGAATGTCACTAATGACCAACTGCGAACCGTGAAGCGCTGAAAGGACGTAAAATGAAGGTATAAGATTGGTGAAGCAAAAATTATAGAAGGCAGACATTGCTAGTAGGGCAATCACAGGATCCCGTCTAACTTTGTGATTCCAAAATCCTGGGAAGAGCTAAAAAACGCCTCACGTCTTTAAATTTTGGAAGTTTCTCAAATTCCTAGATTTCAAAATCACCAAGCATAAAAATTTCAATCCCAAATTTATACACGATTTTATGTTGAATATTCAATCCCGGGATCACAAAAATGATCCGGGATTGGATGCCCTAGTTACTAGTTATATTTTTCGTATAAACAGCGGTAATGATTATGCAAAGGCAAGAAAAAAATCAATATAACCTACTAATTACATTTCTTTTGTAACATCTGGCCATGAGCCAATATCTTGACCATACATTCCACAGGTTGGAGATTGTATTACTGTTAAATAATGTGCTGTTTGCTGCTACTTTTCAACAACTCATTAAGCATGTCGTATAGACTACTTATATTACTTCGGGTCCATGGCACAGTAGACAACATCGTTGTCTTCCATACCGGACCTCATGGGTTCAAATCCCAGTACGAACAGCCTTTTTTTAAATCGATTTGTCGATTTCTGTTCGAAGGCATGGATGTTTGTGATGTCAAAAAAAATCCCTCCCTCTTCCACCATTCCTGTTCTAAAATAACGATGTGTAGTGAAAGTGATTTGCCAACAACAAGTCCTGTTCTTTTTTATCCTTACTCTCCTCAAAAGGAAAAGAGATTGAGCAACGAAGTAACAAAAATTACTGGCAGACAAACATATGTTGAGATACCTCCAAGAGGTCATATGCACCACATTGGGAGCGGATATGCATAAACAATAGACTGACTACTTAAGAAGTTAGTAGAACTATAATACGTCCTATTATAAGCATCATCATTCTCCTTAGTTTAGTGGTAAAAGCTTTCCGATGGCGATTACATGGTACTGAGTTTAGTCCGGAATATTTTTTTAAAATGCTTAATCTAACAAAAAAAAACTTGTGAATAAGTTTTTATGATGTTTGTTTTACTCAAATGGTTTTAGAAATTCGCTATGAGAATAAATTATCCCGAGTGATTTAAAAATGTCAAAATATCAGATTCCTTGGCTAATTATAAGTTGTAATTCCAAATATATTTTAATGAGTCTTTAATTTTTAACTCCTCCGATTAAGTGCAACTTTTACTTGTGGTTTTTACTTGATATAGACTGCATAAATTATTGGAAGTAAAAAATAATATATTTACTTAATTATTAGTTTTAATAATACTGATATGTGTTGGAGAAATCACGGTTTCATTGAATGTGTCAACCTTTTTATTTATTTTTTATGAGAAAAAACCTTTTTTGAACACTAATTATGATTTCTATTCATAAATTTTATTATGGACTATCAGAACTGATATTAAACGGCATTTTTCAAAATTTGTCACAAATCACTTTTTGAATGTTTGCTCATCTATAAAATGTTATTAAAATGTGAAAAAATACATCAAAACTATGATGACAACGATGGTGTGATACCAAATATATATCAACTTGCTCTTGTGTGAATTAATACTTTGCTTCCGTTTACATTTTTATGAAATATCAAATTAAGTCTAGATTAGTCTAGAAGTCTAGTCTAAAAATCAATTCATAGATTTTCAATTCACAACCTTATACAAAATCATCGGATATTACAAATATTCTAAAGAAATTTTAATTAACTGTAATATATTACTTTACTTATGCTAATGTGTGAAAATTATATTTTAAATTCACCCGGTGTGGACAAGTAGTTTTAAGTCATTTATCAAACGTCACATAGCAGAAAAACTAAAACAACCGACGGCACCATCACTCATTTGTTTGGGTAGAAAAATTCACACGTCCCAATGCACAGAGCTTAATAATCCTGAGGGTTTAATTGCCGCGAAAAATTTCTATCCCTACCTGGTTTATATGACCGCCATGTCATGGCACAACACGTGATCCCTCTCGCGGAATGGAATGTCAACGCCATTTTCGCTCCGCAGCTTTATGCCATGAATCCTGATAGATTTCCCCGCTATTCGGATGGCGTTTCATTCGCCCGACTGTCATTTGTTCAAATTCAAAATTCAATTTCGTTCTTTTTTTAATTTCACGATGGCTGTTGACTTTCTGTCGCTTTAGCATTATGGACAGTTAAGAGGGAATTTTTATTTCTGTTTGCTTCTGTTGAATTGACATTTTATTTGAGTGGTGTTTCCAATTTTCTGTCGAGATCAAATACAAAAGCGCTTTCACTTGTCATTGGTTTATTTCGCTAGAATGCATTGTGTTTTTTACTCGATTTAAATAAATGATAGTTCCATACTTATAAATAAATAATTTAAAAAAATATTTTACTCGTGTTAACAATGCGATACTTCCGTTTATTTAAAACTTAGTATTATTTTTCAAGTATAAAATATTAAAATTTATGTCAACGTGAGAAAACTGTGGTCAAGTGGTTGATGTCACTAGCTTCGGTTTTGGTGTTCACGGAATCGATACCCAGTGCGGACAGGTTCATAAATATTTGTTTTCAATCAATTAATGGATTTGTATTTGATGGCATAGATTTCTCTAAAGCTTCAAGTATCTCCAGTTAATCCAATCTTTATACTTTCGGTGGATTCGGCGGTAACTTTGTGGAAGTTCATATAACATATAAAATAACTTAGATTATTCCAAGTAGTGTGCTACTAACTGCGACACGTGTTTTGTCTCTTTCAGAGGTATCATCAGAAGATTTTAATTTCACATTTTTTTTTTAAATACGAATGATTTTAATTTTAATATTATAACATGATATATTATAAAAATAGAAACGGGAAGCAAGGAGGGGAAAATAGAAAACTAACAAACAATAATGATATTACTAATGACATTTAAATTACAAAATAATTAACTAATGAGTTGCATTAATTTGGAAGAGTTAACCCCATTCGAAATAAATTTAACTGTGGCGAGTAGCCTGTCCTATTTAGGATATTATTTAATAATACTTCTTTATTGTTGATATTTTAATTTATTTTTAAAAATTCTAAGCTATTCATTTTTAAACTTTTTTAAATAATAATTATCTGTAAAAAGAAAATTTGAACTATCAATACATAATTATTATTCAGATACGTGATACAAATTAAAAACATCACAATAATAATATTTTACACATAAACATTTTGGAAAGGCAAAACCATTGTTCATATACAAATAAATTTATAGAAACGTATTTAAATTGTGTTTTAAACATTGTATAGCCCTCGAAAATAATTCCAAAAGGTGTGTAATTATTTTAATAAAGCTCTGTGTGAATTATTGAGCTTTTCTTGGAAGTGACCTTTTCTTACATGCATTTTTTCGATGCGATTGCAAATAATAAGATTTTACTGTAACAGGCTTAAAATACTACAATTATTTAAATTTTATTTTATAAAATATAGACTATTATCACTTTCAATATACCAAATGATTCTTTTTCATCATTGTCCGCTCCCTATGTGGAGCATAAGGCTTCATTGTGGGGGAATCTGAACAGAACTTCTTCTACGAGTAATGTTTGTAAATCAGTCGCTCAATCTCCCTTTTCCAAAGAGAGTAGTAGGATAAAAGGCTAAATTAATACAAGACTGGTGGTTAAAAAATCGCTCTCGTTACGCCCAGTTATTGAAAGAATGGAAAAGTGGAAAGAATTTAGACATCACAAACACTCATGCCTTCGAACAGAAATCGATAAATCGACTCGATCCGTGAAATCCGACACGGAAACCAACAACGCTAACGACTGCACCATAGGACCCAAAAAAAGTTTTCTTACACTCTTAATAGTATTTCTTGTTTTTAACTATTAATAGCTCTGTATCATTATGTATTATTTTATTATTTGAAAATGCTCGTGATTCGCAAACCCGGTTATGATTAATCACAAATAAATAATTGTGGTAGAAGTACAAAATAGTATTTTATTATTTTTTTATATTATGTCTTTTCATGAAGTATTGACAGCGAGCACCTTAAAAAGTATTCGGTTATTTTTAAGTTGAAGAGTTTACCAACCCCCATTACGGCTATTCGAATAAAATAATACATTTTCAAAATAACCTCAGTGAAACTATAATGAAACAACCGATTATCATACATTGTTTTGATTACTTTGTATACGTGCAGAACTTTGTTGAAGAGATAATTGCAGATTAATTGCCGAACAGTATTTTGAAATATTCCAAAGTACGCGATGCAGCTGTAGACTGTCTGGACAATGGAATAATTCTAAACTATTAACTCTCATGCCATTAATTTCCACCGCCCATTAATATAATTACGGATACATGCTGTACTGTGTTTGGACGACGCTTAAATGATCATTTTCACTTCCATGGTGCTAAATCACGTTATTTCAATAATGTTGCCAAGTTCAAAATACACATGGATAACGTGGTATGATTGCAGCTTGAGCAGCAATAACAATTTTTAAAAGACAGATTATCATATAACTGTTTATTTTTAAAGCAATAATTTTAAATTCTCACAGTATGTATAATATTATTATTTCTAAATGACTATAAAAATCACAGTTTACGTTTCCAAGGAAAGCAATATTCACAATGCATTTAAGTGACGACTTCTTTAGAAATCAAAGCTTTGTATGAGATTTTTTCAATTGTTATAAAATATTACCAAACGGTTTTCTTGGCAATTCACACTTTCACAGTTCCGTATACAAAAGTAAAATGAAGTATTATAAAAAAAGTGTAATATGATTTCGTCAAAATAATAATTAACGTAGCTATTATTAGTTTAAGATAAAATTGCTAACAATAACACAATATCTTTCAATTAAATTGTGTTAATATACATGATAAATTAATATTATTATTTACTGACTTGTTTAAATTTGACACGAAAAGAACAATGTTTTAGCATATTGAGGGTAGAGAAATCTAGAGGTTGAAATACCGGATGGATACGTCAATAGCAGAATACAATAATTCAAATTAAACTCTGATAAGTTGTTTAAATAAGGCAAGAAAATACAGCCAATTTGGCATCGCAATACCGAATAACTAAATCAAAATTGGAGATTTTATATGAAATAAAATATCATACTCATAAACGGATGATTTTCATAAATTACAGTTTCTTTACATGGTAATTCTGAATCCAGTTAATATTGATACTACTCTTGACAGATTTGTATTCATTTGAACAATTTTATTAAGATATGTAGAGATTTCTTTACATTCAAAAGACGACTTCAGATGATTTTCATTACCAAAATATTGATATTTTTGCATTTTTAATATCCGTAATTCCGGGATCCCGAATTTGGTTAAGCCTATAAAAATCTTTTCCAATGCCTACAGATCATGTTACACCTAATATTCAATAATACAACATAGCACATTGCTTAAATATATTCATAGATACAATAGCTTTATAAATCTAGCAGTACGGATATAAACATAGGACTTGTAATTTTTCCAAATGCATATCAGAGAAATTACCATTATGTTCTATTCTTTCTTTACAGAGCATTTAAATATGTTGCATTTAACGAAAACCGATTAGATTCCAATAAATAATACGTCTTTCGTGAAGAATAAACATCATAAAGAGTTACAATCAGGGTGTATTAATCCTATGCCCGCGGGAGCATGCGGGCACCCGGAAATGTTTTTATGGGGCCACTATACATTATTTAATTAAGAATCAAACCCAAAGTTTAACCTTCTAAGTGTAATATTAAAATCTCCTGGTCCGATTGAAAACTTTTTAAATTTAGCCGATTGTAAAATGTATCCTCTTTTTTTTAAAAGAGCTTACAAAATTAAAGTTTGTCTTATCTCCATACACTTGTGTGAATCTTTATTTTACTTTGAACATAATAAAAATATAATCAAAAAACCAGATGTCAACTTGCAAATTCCAACCTTGATGATTTACGATTGGCATTATTGTCTTTTTTACAATCCCAAATTCAAGAAATTGGTAAGTTAAATGTTTTGTGAAACATCGCAACGACATATTGTCCTTTGTTATTATATTTTTTATAGATTATTTTTTTATATTTATGTAACTGTATAAATAAATGTGTAATTTATTGATTTATATTAATTGGGTAATAATTTATTCAATGTCACACATTAAACCTGATATTTTTTTTAAGAAATTCAACGTGGAACTCCTACTATTATTTAAACTCTGGATCCCATGGGTAACATCTTGAAGACTGAATTATTTACAGAAAATGTTTACCCTCGTTGTCCGATATGTAATAATAGTATAGATATATAAGTATAGATATCGTCGGCTTACTGCTAAAAGTCATTATATGACAAAATATTGGTTCTGAGCAGGGATTGTCGGTTTTAAAAACCGGTTTTTTTCGAAAAATTTGCGATACTCGAAAACCGGTTTTTTCAACTTCGTAACCGGTTTTTAATATATTTTTTTATTATTTAAATAAAAACGTTAATATTTTGACTTGATTTTGGCATGGTTTCAAATAAAACGCGATGAAATACATATCTATGTACATAGTTAAATAGTCGGTATACAATGCATACATACTACTATTATTAACAATCTAGGAATGCGGCTTGATTAGATTATATCATTAAGTAATCGATCAGTGAGCGCTTTGTGTTTTCTTAAATCATAGTTTCTGAAGAGTAACACGAAATAATTTTTTGCTGTGTTTTAACAAAATAAAAAAGAATTTTAAACTTTTTTTCGCTATTTTCATTGAATTATCCATTCTTTGTAAAACTTCAAAAACCGGATAAAACCGGTTTTCGAGCAATAATTACATTAGAAAACCGGTTTTTGTATAAGCACTAGTTCTGAGATAATCTTCTTTTCAAATTTCAAACATAAATATTAAAAAATTCTTTTGCCTTGTATACGCTCAAAGTTTCCAAAAAGTTTCACAAAAACTTAATTTATTGATTTCAGAGAAGTTTTCAATAGTAAATTACAAAACTTAGTGATTTCTTACAACAATCTTATATCAACGGATGCACTAAGTGACTATTAGGTTGTTCAATTAAGTTTAAAAAAACTCGTTTTTAAATATAATGACTATTGTACTGGGATAAAAAAAAAGGTAGCCGGTAAATTGCTCGAATTACAAATTATTCGAATTGCTTGGTTATTTAAAAAAAATTTTACGACTTTTTCTACGAATTTCATTTTTATCTTGTGCGACACTTGTTTAGAGAGTGAAATAAAAAAATAATTTTCGTAAGTATTTATTTTAACCGTGTTCGCTCAAAATGCGGAACATATAATCTTTTAATGGAGTTTATCTCAACAGAAGTGTTTCTACGAGAACTGCTTATTAATTAGTTACTCAAACTGTTTCTATATATTTCCAGAACACATAGAAGACTAGGGCTAAGACAGAACAAACGGACAGAACAAACGGAAACAAATTGATTATCTTGTTATTCGAGCAATTTCCATTCGAGCAATTTACCGGGAACCTAAAAAAAAAATACGTAGATTGTGACATCTAACTCAGTTTTGACCGACATGTCACTTAATTACTTCTGGCAGTAAATCGATGATATTTGAATTTAATTCTTTCAATATACACAATAAAAGTTAAATTATTGTATACTCAGGCCTTTGTGATTAAGAAAAAAAAATGATGATTCAAGTAACACGATTGTTTTGTTTCGTTAATTCAGTAGAATTGTACGCCAATATTTTTGTATTAATATTTAGCTCACATACAAACAATCAATCTCACTAGAGCTTTCATATATCAAATGAATTGTCATATGTCATGCCATAGCAATCGGCTTTGTAAAGATGCTATCGATATTGTGAAATGTTTGCTGAAAAGAATGATATTACAATTCGTACGGCATTATTATTCGTTAATAATCCTTCAATAAAAGTACCGTTTTCTTTTGATATGCTGAAAATCCTTTTTGAGAGAGTAATTTTATACAATAGATTATGTACGTATAGATAGATTCTTAGATATATATATATATCATTTATTTAACATTCTTTTTCTAATCAACTGTGTGGGAATGATGTCAATTATTGTATTTTTGTTATTTATGCCCACTCCCAATGTGGAGCGTATGTCCTCTTAATGGAGGTATCTGAAAAAAAGTTTTTTTTTTCGAGGACTGTTTGTTATTCATTCACTCAACCTCTCTTTTTCAAAGAAAGTAGTAGGAATAGAAGAATAAGGCTAGAATAGGACTAGTGGTTATCTAATCGCCCTCTCTACGCCCAGTTATTAAATGATCGGAAAAGGTAGAAGGGAATTTTTAGAAGTGTCATATATTTAGTAGTCTGAAAATGACAACACGTTTAAAATATTGTCTAAGAATATGATTTATTTAATCGAATAAGTATTTTCACTTAAATTCTCCTCATATAATTTTGTTTCATATGACCATATTGTTTTATTCGCTCGTGGCACAAAAAAGGGCTTTTTATTGATTAAGGAATGGCTAAAACCATATTCCACTATCACAATGCTAAATTAAATAGAAACAATATTCCCTTCTTACACATGTGTGTATAATATATTACAAAATTAGCAGCATTGACTGCAATGCAGACTGTCTGAGACACATAGCTGTGCATAAATAAAACCATTTTATTTTATCGATTTTTCAATTTCTCAACAATCGAGATAGATTGCACGGATTATATGAATATATTCAAAAAAATTAAAAAAACCTTTAGTAGTATTTTCATTCAGTAAATAAAATCAAGACCGGTTTCGTTCATCACTAACATTTTCAACCGATATGAATATACATTAATATAGTGCTATTCATGCAAAATTAAAACTAATGGTAACAGAAATATGAAAGCAATTAATGTATAAAAAATATAAAATATGAATAAGTAACACTTAAATGCATATAATTAAAATGCTTAGTAATCTCTGTATTTGTTTATATTAGTTTAAATTTTTAGTTCTTAGCGATTTTTTTTTAAATATATTTGAAATTAGTATAGATGTGTATTTTATTTTTTTAATATAATGCCTTTCCACCGAATATTGACAGTGAATACCTTAAATGTACCATGATTATGTTTAAAAACTTCCTTGTTGTCTTTACAAATAGTTATTATTGTCAGAGAATTTTGCCATTTTGTCCTGTCCTGTACAGTTATTTCGTATACTTTGGTATTTTCAAATATCTGCTTAGCCACCGTTTAATAACTGTCATTGGAATTAAATAGTGTCAAAAGCAGGGTTGACTAATTGGTTTAAATTCATTATATTATCCTTCAAACATTTCTTTCCAGCCACGAACGTCAGAAACGTAATTAAAACCGACGTCTAAAGTAAATAATGATCTGAGCGGATTACTTTTAATCGATATCTAGCGCTAGATTTTGAGTGCCCAAACGTGTTTTGAGTTCACACGATTTTATACCGTGTTGCCCTCTCGACTGCATACATGGATTCAGCTATTCTCAACTATCCACGTTCAGTGTGATACAATTTTAACACAATCATTGGAATAGTTTTGAAATAAAATTATAATTTTATATTTAAAATAAATTTCCAGAAAGTTATCATTGAATCCATCTCAAATATTATCTATGTTCGTAGTAGGGCCACCAATTTCGAGATCCCGACCAATTTTGCGATCACGTTATCCCGGGATCGACTTAGTACTAATCCTGGGGTTACTGAACTCACTATAACACGTAAAAAATCATAAATAAACCTAAAAAGAAAACACAAAAGCTCAACAGCACTGGACTCATTGGCAGTCGTAACTTTTTGAAAGGAGCTAAAAAAAGGTCTCCATTTTATAAATAACTAGCTGGCCCGACGAACTTCGTACCGCCTCAGAATCAATAAATGTTGTGTTAATTTATTGGATGAGTTAAATTCAGTTTGAATGAATACTCAAAATGAATTAAGTTCAATAAATGTTCAAAATTCAAAATGAAAAGTATTTTAATATCATTGAAATGATGTAATTCACGTGGCACAGTCAAAAGATTTAAAGGAATGCAGTAGATCAACGATTTGATTTTGAAGTTTAATGATCCACATCTTTGTTCTTTGCTGCAAGAATTGCTCGTTCAATCAACCAATTGTGATTTTTGTGATTAGATGTTCGGGAACATTTTGTTGATGAAGTTGTCTTTCGTTGAGACGAAATTGCAAAAAATCGGCAGAAACTAAATCAATCCGTTCGATTCGTCGACAGGAACACGGCCGATACCGGTAGTCAGCAATTGCTTGGAGAAATCTTCGGCAGATGGATCGTTTAGCAATGCAACTCGCATGTTTGTCGTCAGCAGAGGCAAGCGTTTATTTCATCGGCAACGGTCAATCTTGGAATGACTGGTAGTGTTTGGCTGAAATCGCCAGATAATAGAATCATTGCGCCTGCAAAACATCTTGAGTCACTGCGCAGATCTTTCATAGTTCGGTTGAGTGCTTCCAATGCGCGTTTGTGCGCCATTGTGCATTCATCCCAGTTGATGATTTTACTCGCTTCCAAAACTTCGGCCATTGCTGAGTGTTTCGCAATATTGCATGTCAGTTTTTCAGTCGTTTGGAGGTTTCACGGAAATTTCAACGCTGAATGAGCCGTTCGGCATGCTTTTATCAACGTAGCCGCTATTCCAGAAGAAGAAACTGCTACAACAATTTCGAATCTCGCACAAACAGTGGCCATAATCAATGACATGCAGAATATCTTCCCAGTTCCACCGGGCGCATCGAGGCAAAATAAGCCACCATTTCCATCATCAATTGCATTCATTAACGTATCGTACACTTCCTTCTATTGTGGGTTCAACAGTGGTATATTCGTTTGAACTGATTGGTCCAATGCATCTCGACCATATTCACGTTCACGTTCCAATTCTCGATTGAAAGCGACGTTCATTCCACGATCTGGTGTTGGCATTCCTAACTTGACTAACAAACTGCCGCACATGAGGTAACACATGTCTTCGATCTAAAGCAAAGCCTGGTTATGTATCTATTCATTCATCTCGAGATCGAGATTCCCTGAACTGACACGAATTTGATGTAAATGTCTTCTGACATGTCATCCTTGTACCTTGTTCTACAGTTCACATGGATTCGATGGGAAGCATGTCAAAATAATGATAGAAAATTATGTGCGTATCTGGAGATTCAGAAAGAATTTCTTAAATGCGACCAAGAGCATCAGTAGTCATTCGGGTGATCAGGAACCGCATCGCCTTGCTTTCGGCGTTAAAATGTCTTCGATGTAGCGTCAAAGTATAGACCAACGTTCGTGCAAACATCGTAATATTGTTATCAAAAAATGTATCATACCTAATTATAAACATAACCTCATTTCAATATTATTCGATCTTCATTCGTTTTCTTTTCATATCATCGATTATACTCTAAATTTAAAATTATTTAAAAGTCAATCGTATAAATACAGTGCCATCTAGTGTCATCTACCTGAACCCAGCATAAAACAACATGTCATTATTTGAAGCTGTTCCTCATTTGAAAATCTTGTTCTGTATGAGAATATTATTTTATTCATAATTTATTTTACGTTATATTTTTCCAATGTTTTAATGCTTATTCTGCTATTCTAGGTCCATAAGAATTTAATAAAGCAAAGATCATTGAAATCCGTTCTCTAATTCTCGAGATATACTTGGTTTAAATAACCCACCTTTGTTTTATATAAATAATTAAGAATTTGTCAATTTGTAGCTTTTTCAGGGGAGGGAGTTAAAACCAAAGATTTCTGACTTCTGAATGTCAATTCCTCACGCCGAGTTGACAAAACTTCTGGATTCTTTTAATAAGCCATTTTTTTCGGCAACGATCTCAAGTAATTGTGGCATGATATTATGGTAAATAATCCATACCGGTATTGAAAGATCATGAATTCCAAAATCTCGGAATCACAAAAATGGTTCGGAGTTGGATACTCTAGTTTGTATTTATTTTATTACTAGCCGGTACCCGGCAAGCGTTACAATCCACTCGAAGAAAGAAAGTGTTTGTGTTTTAATTGTGTTTATTGAAGTGCATGCTTTATTTTTCTGTCTGTTTGACGTTTGCTGCCGATTGTAAAACACACGCGCCACCTACTGTAATTTAATTGTACTATAACTTTCGCGCAAGTGTAAGCATACGTTGTCAAAATGAACTGTATAGCAGACATACAAACATTGATTTTTATATAAACCTAATGTAAGTTAATTTTAATATGCCTAAACAAAAAAATGCGCTTCCGATAAATAATTTAACTCTAATTGCACTCACACTGGATTGTCAATACAACAAAACAAAATGGCTGCCGTTCAAAAAGAATTTGGAACGCCGGCCATTTTTGTTTTGTTATACTGCAGTTTAAAAAACATTGAAATCTTCGAATATTTTAGTTTTTCGACGTTTTAAGTTAATTTTAATATGCCTTTAACCTTCCCGGAAGCGCTAGATCAAAGGTTGTCAAAGTTTTATTGCAATCGGATCAGTGGTTTTCAAATCTATAGACACCGAAAATTATGCAAACATACAAAAAATCATTTTTATATATAATATATATAAGATTAAGAATGCATTACTGGCACGGTTATTTTGCTTTCAAGCTCTATCAGTCAAGCCAATTATTAAATATATTGTTAATTGGATCAATATGTTGATCACGACACCATGTCCATATATATATACCAGCAATGTTTTGTATATCGTTGTAAATTTAATTAACAGAACATGGCATTACAGCTGTCAACAATCCTCCATGAAATGATGAATTACTCAAGACGACATACCCTCATTTATCCTTGACAAGTTTTTCCGTTTCATCTAGGTAAGCTGTTTGGATTATTCGATTATGGATTGTGGACGTTTGGATTATGAACAAGTAGATTTTGATGCGCAGAAGTTCAGTTGGTTATTTATGATCTCTTTTTATCTTTGTTTATATTAATTTTACGCGTAAACAAGTCTTGAGGAGATTCCTTGAACGCTGTAGAACATATTTTTTGAGAAGTGTTGCGTCGGTGTGGAATTTACATTTATTTGAGAGGCAAAATTTCTAAATCGACAAATATTTCGTTTCTTTGGAATACATTACGAAAATATTTAGGGTTTCTATTAACGGATACTATACGGAAAGAAGAAAACGAAATATTTTATAATATTCATTGACACTCGTTCTCGCATATTATATTCGTTGAAGTTTTCCTTACTAGTAACTATTAATGCACCCGATACGTATATTCCATATTCTCGTTTGATCGACTGTATTTTTTTTTTCTTTTTTTTTTTTTTTGTTAATCTATACATGATACACATATCACCACAATAAGTGAATATATTTTTTCATTGAAGATATAAAAAAATCTATTTTGGTATCCAGTGCTGCTCGCATGCTAGCCCAGTACTCGAATACTTTTCCATAGATGCGAGTAAAATCGTATTAAAAAATATTCCGGAAACACTTCGTTGCATGCGATGCTGGTTCAAGTGTCGATAGACATCGCAGTTTGAGATGATTGGTCACGCAACGCTCGCTAGAACGCGCTGCGATCGGAATTGATTCAGCCTACCGAAACGCTCCAATAAATAAAAGCGGGAAAAACTTTTTCCCTAGCCTAAAAACGGTTTTTTAAATAATGTTAAGTTGATACTGTTATTTCACGTAAATTTCATCACTATAAATGTTTATATACATATTTTTCAACTACCTTGTATTTACTGGTAGCTTTGATTTATTCAAATTACTTACCTACATCGTTGACAATTGGTATCTCATTAAAAAGTTGTAGTAGAAAAAGTGTAAGATTATTTCACAATGGTATAACTGAATGAGAAGATTATGTTGATGTTTATTTTTTAATGAAACACTGCTTAAAGTTTTCTTAAATTAGATACATTTTTTTAAAATATTATATATACATTTCAAAAAAAGACTTATATCGTAGTATTAATTTTAAATATTGCAAAAATGTTTTGCTGTATAATGATTTTTAGTAATCTAATTTTATCCAATTAGTCATTTTACAAATGTTTTTCTAAATAGGTAATACAAAACAAAAAAGTGAAAAAACTTCGCAATAGACTCATGAAGAATTTATCTCTCGTATAATTTTCTGACTTTTTTGACACCTTTCGACTGCTTTTTTTCCAAAGTACGACCCCAAAAAAACACAAATAAGCCGTTTGTCATCTCTCTTGAAAAAAATGTTTTTGATGGGTGTCGAAATGACCAGTTCAAATATAATATCGATTGATTAGAAACCCATTGTTAACAACAGATATTATTTTTTATCTGTAATAGGGTGAAATACGGTTATTTGCCCACACTTAACCCATGTCAAAGGTTTTTATCGTCATAATAATATGACATTTTCTTTAACCACATCGTTAATGATTCAGATACTTAGGCGTACATATTCACAAAAGTCTACTTTGAATAATTCCTTTGCAATCGTCCATTCCTTGCTTTGAGCCTTCTGTATTGAAAACTGATGAATAAAAAACGAGAACCATTCTAAATAATTCCCATACATGATGCCCGCATTATAAATTATTCCCCTAGTTTGCCGAACAGATAGGTGGAGTGCAGAATGTTCTGACAGTAATAAACAAATTAAAAAATATTAACCAAATAGACGTATAGTAAAATACTTTTACAAAACCAAAAACGTCATTAAATAACGTTTAAGTGTTGCAAGAAATGTTTGATTGATTTATTTGATTTATGTTTAACAGTGAAGTATCTTTTCAGCTAACAACGGGGCATTGTTTTTGTTATTCGAATTCTTATTAGAAAATTTAATTGACCGATATATGAACTTGTATACACATACATATATCAATTAACGTCTGTAATAGACGTGTAACAATTAACTGTGCCACCACCATCACAGTTTACTTCGCAGTAAGAAGAAGAAAACCCAATATTAAAGCCATAGATGGAACGGAAATATCCATCTGTTTGGTAGAAAAAATTCTGTTACCAGGTTGATGATATACATAAGAAATTAAAGTGTAAATTCTTACATTGATCGTGTTTTTTCTCGCTATAGGACGAAAATTGAGAAGTACTTGAATTGTAAGCAGGTCTGTGAAGGCGTTAAAAAATGAGACGAGTCCCACTACCAATTTTGGCCGTAGCGGCTTAAATACACATTTTTTTAAACGGAAATAGTATTTTTTTTTTCGAGTGTAAGTCCAGTTAAAACAGTCTGACTTCATGAATCCGACTCTTCAGCCATGATTGTAAATTGTGAAATGCATTGTGAATTGATATCAACTAATGCTATGTATTTTCATATTTTACGATACACGACATACAAATTTTACGTAGAATTGGGACATCGTGTACATTAGTTGAATATCGATGAGTCTAGAAAGCATAAGCGTACATGTAAACTGCCATACTGCATTGTTTGCCGTCGGATATTTTCCATACCTCCGCCTCTACGATCGCATTTTACGCCAGGAAATGGATATCTGATTCGTTCTCGCGGCCTCTGCGAGCGTAAATTACACAGGAAATTGTTTAGCCTTGCAATCCTCCGGGTGGAAACTGCGCGATGACGTCACGGGGCTGAGATGAGAGCTCCACTGAGCTTATGTGTTGGCTGAAAGATAAGAAAGCTGTGCGCGGATGCAGCTATCAAAACCGTCATACATGTTTTCAGTTTCAGTGCAAATTCAATTCAAATAACTTGAAAAGACATACTATTACAAACAGTTGCTAGATAAATTTTAATTTAAAATTTTGTATTTAATAATTCTGCTAGTTATGTAGCTTGGTGGTTTACGCTTTTGTCCGTTTTTCATGATTTCTATAGATGTGTGTTAACAATCATATATTAGAAAAACTTCTTCGATGCTTGAAAATATATTTTTTTAATTTCGATGGATTTAGCAGGAACTTTGTAGTAGTTCATTTTTAATATAAAGAAACGAAAAAAAACTCCAAACTTATATATTGTAAATTTGAATCGTTCAAATTATGTACGTTCACACATAATGTCATTAACGACCCGGATTTCGCCTTTCGGCATCTTCAGGCGTTCGAGTGCACGGATATTTTGTAATTTATAACTATAGAAACTTTGACAAATATTTTGTGTAATTTAAGAATTCGAATCAATTTTTAGTTTATTTATGAACTTTCCGATGTTCTGTGACACGATTTTTTTTAATTAGTCAAAAACGTGTCATATTTTGTAACCCAACAAGTGGAATAACAATTGTATGCTATACAATTTATATTTCTTGCTTTACTTACAATTATAAATACAAAAGGAAATACTTTGGATAAAAGTATTACATATAAGCATTTATTAGAAAATAATCTTGGTATTCGATTTTGTTAAAAAGTCACGTCAGATGATGTATGGTGAATCTTGTGAAAATTTTTTGGGTATGCGGTTTTGGGTTGAGAAAAATTGATCCAACATTTATGTTTGTGTTTTTCGCCTCATAAAAATCTTATTTGAAATAATGAATTTGGTGAAAAAAATAGTTGGTATAGGAGTTACTAAATAATTGATGGTAAATTATATGTACAGTAAAGGCGGCGGTAATCACATTTTACATAAGCAGTCAAAAATTTACACTTGGGAGTATGTAATGATGAATTTACACGAAAACGTATTTGAGGTAGAAAATACTTGTTTAACCCGTAACATGCCATCCTATAAAATCACGTTCCCTGCCACGATGGCATCTCAGTTTTACTGTTTATTAACAGTATTTAAACCTAAGTTAGAAGCTTAAAAATAATTTAAAAAATGTATATATTTTAGAATATCTAAAATGATAAATACTTATTGACAATATTAAGAGAAATATTGAATGATTTAATGGCTCAACTATTTACGATTGCATCGTGGGCATGGTGGTGTTAAGAAGCAGAGATCTGTTTTATTGACCTAGGACCGTCACTTGTAAATAATGAAGTGCGGACTAAATACCTACCGCTGGAACAAAATATATCGATGAAGTTGGGCGTAATTTACACGTGGTAGCCATAATAATTTGTCAACCCTCTTCCCTCGCGTAGACTTAACTATCTAATTAGTGGAATGAGTAAAGGATTATACCCCGACGCCTTTATAGAGTTTCTAGCTGCTCAAAGGGTCAGGTGAAAAAAGATTACGATGCTGAATACAGGTGACTTAATAGCCGGTCCTAATCCGAAGGGTTTCATTAAAATAAATTACGTACATAATTAATTATTCCCTTAAATGGTTTTAAAAGGGAATAAAAATCGTATCCAACGAATCGCCGACACAAAGATTTAAATCCAATAAATAAATTAACACTTTTTTATATTGTCTACTTCAAACACAAAATCCTTATTATCTGTTTTAGCAGATTTTTTTTACTCAAAGTGTTAGTAGCTAATTTAATCAATCAGTCTTCTTTTTTAAAATGGAATAATAATAAATCATGAGAAAAGAGCTTGTTATGTATTTTTTACATTATTTTTCAAAATTACTAAGGAAATAAATAAAAAACAGTCTATACCAACTTGTAAGATGGCGCTAGAACTCATACATTTTTGACTATTAATTTGAAGCAAAGAAAATGTATTACATGAGAAAAAACTAGCATAAAAAAGTAACGAATATGCATATTATTACCGAAGCTTTTAAGCCGAGCGAAACCAAAACCCACCGTATTGTTTAATATTTTTTTAGCAGGCAAATTACTAGCTTCTTGCTGAACCTATGATTTCTCCTTGTAACGTTCGGAAACATTGTCAGCTATTTAATTTAGCTTTTTGACAAATAGTTTACCCTTAGACTCAGACAGAGATATACTGTGTAGGGTTGGACTAGATACTGGATTTATAACCACCTTACCTTAAAAACCTGCCTATCAGCACCTTGTTGGGGTTTCAAAAGGAATATAGCGGCAGAAGTTAGATAATACCATGAATTCCCAAACACTAAAACTTCAATCGAAATAAATTTTAACAAACACGTTTTTTACTAATTGATGGCTTAGGAGCTACAATATTGTTTCTCCGAAGTTAATAAAAAAATAGTTAATAACTGAAATGTAACATTAATAACCCATATTTGTATCTGTTAAAATATTGCATCTCCTACTATTTCAAAGATTACATATAATATACATATATCCTCCATGATTATTTTATGGTTGAAAGTATTCTCTTTCACAGTGTATAGAATATTCTTATCCTAAACGAATGTTCAATGCCAAAATGTCTAAACAACAAACACAATGTTCTACTGCTTCCGAGATACAAAAAAAATGTATCTTGCGATTTAAATAAGATTTGCAAACATTCAAATGCAGTTTTATCAATATTATTATTTATAAGGATACAATATTTTAATTCAAACCCATCAAAATATATCTCTTGATATTTAAACATTGAAAAGTCTTATTGCCATTTGAAAAGTATATTTATCTAGCGATTGAAACATTATTTAAAAAAAGGGATTGAAAATTCTTACACGCCATTAAATATTGTAATATAGATATCGTAACGGGGGAATAAGCTAGACGTGAAATAGTACAAAAAATATTACTCGGGTCAACTAAAATGAGAAAAACGAAAAATTCTTGCGTCACAACATTAAATTTTCATCACGAGTTTTGAATGAAAGAAGTCGCATTTCCATTTTATATTTAAAACTACGACGAAAGAAGACGAATTGAATACAAGATGAGATATTTTTTTCACACAGTTTACTGAAGTCCACGTGGGCGACTTAAGGCGGGAGTGACCTTGACACACGTGAAAGCTAAAACGAAACTTAGTAAGTACACTAAGAGCACTTTTTTATTTTGAAAAATTCTTCTTACTTCTTTTTAAAACTTTTATAAGGCTTAAGAATGAGGAACAATATAACAGAGCATAAAAAAAATACTTTAATGTTTCTTAGAAACATTAAGGAATATACACGTTGCTAGTTATATAAAATACACATTTTAGATAGGATCCCACATTCAACACTTATTCGGCATCTTGTTGGCATAATCTATGGCTTATAACTAACATACTGAGTGATTAATTATCAACGATCAACGAGATAAATCGTGTTTAATCTTTGCAAGCGTCATTAACAAATAGTATTCACCCAGCTCTGAAAAAACATTTTAAGCGGAAAAACTTTCAAACTGAACTTAATTTCCGAATCATCGGCAACATAATGCAGGTGGTTCATACTAGAGATGTGCTGTATTTTGATATATAAGTGGAAAAGAAACAAAAAATATTCTAAAACCATTTATATCAAATTAATGAGAGAATACTAAAATCTTAAAATATTAGTCGTAAAATAATAAAAACATGCATTCATTACTTTGTCATTACTGTTTAAATTTTGAAGACTGTTTATCCTAATCATCTTTATTAAAAACTATTTATATTTACCTAAGTTAACCTAGTAAATAATATAGTTGAAGTGACTTATTTTCTTATTCGATATTTATCGCTTTATTATATTCAAGTAGACTTAACGCTACTTCTGGAAGCATTAACAGACTCTCGTTTAAAATATAATAGGTATTATCTTAGATTAAAATTATAAATATTATTTAATGTCTTTCAAAGCTCATCTTTAATAATTTGGTTTACTGAGTTTACCTTTACTTTGATCATCGCTCTATTCTAATTAGCGACTAAATACAAACGAAGATGCTTAAGTAAACGTTATTAATAGCATCCCACATGCCATGCACATCGGGATCGAAACCACAAGTGAATAGTGCGTCGTTTATAATGGCATCGCATAAATTTTCGTGCCTCACGTACTTAAATTCGTATGTATTTCGATTCAATAATCTATAAACTACTATGACCAAAACAATTTAACTTTAATCAAGTATAGAAGTTATTTTTGCTAAGCTTGTTTGTTGCTAAATACGGCACACTAGTGAATGGGACTAGTACCGCGGTACACCAAATAAAAATGCTTTAAAAAAGGAAATGTACCTTTAAAAAAATGTGTCACATTGACCACTATTTATGAACGTGACAAATATTTTTTTGAATGAGTAGATGTTGAATTTATTTAAAATTAAAGAAAATTTAAATGAAAACACATTATTTAAAATTAACATTTTTAAGGCTTCTTTCACCGCGGCACACCTGAGACTTCTTTTAGCACAGAAGTGTGCCGCGGCACACAGATTGGCAGACACTGGTCTAAGCAGATTTATACCGTAAGATTTATATTTCATAATTAACCTTCGGGTTCCTATGGGGTTCATTCACATTGCATAACCATTCTAGCTAATATTTATTGTAATCTAAAATGATACCTCTATCAATGCAATACAAATATTACGCAAATTTTTCTAATGTCACTATGTACCCCTTCGCTCTTCAATCTTATTTTCGACTTTTCAGTTCTTGAGTGCTAAGTACACATACTAGAGTTAATATAAGTTTGTATCCAAAAAAATCTAATCAAATTTTCATCTAGTTTTGCTGAGTAATGCTAACGCTGGCGCAGGAATACCCCGATGCAATAGTGAGGTACTATTGCGTCTTTTTTGTTTATAATGTCAGAGAGAACTATAGATTTTAAAATTAATCTAACAAATCAGTATTATGAACAAACGGTTTGGCATGATTGTAATTTCGAGCTTATTTAAAATGGTAGTGGACTTTTTGTACGGTTTTTTGGTTACTTGTACGGTATATAGCAGTGCTTCCCAGATTAGGGGCCGCGGATTTTTTTTTCAGATTTAGGGGCCGTGGAATGAAAAAGGTTGGAAAGCACTGGTATATAGTACACCACTTTACATTCACGGTGTTTTTAAGAGAAGTTGGATTAGAAATTTTAATTGTGAGCAGTAATAAAAATTATTGAAGAAGCCGTACTATTGAATCATTTCCCAAAAAACAGTCTTACTTTTTAACTTTTCTGGTATACCTAGTATAAGTATGACAAATATGCCTTTATAATTCTGAATCAGAACCATTAATGAGAAATCGAAGATATTTGACCATGAACTCAACTTATATTGAAAAAAAATACCGTAGTTATCAAGTTATTTCAATCGTAACGGAAGGCTTTTGGGGCGATTATTCGGCTGTGAATTCCGGTCACACTTACACGGACCGGCAACTGGTAAAGGATGCTTTTTGAGGGGTTTGGGTGGTAAGAGATACCGAAGGGTGTACAAAGGATGAGGAAAGATAGCTTTGGCTGGCGAAGGCCAAATATCTAACAGATCATAGCTTCTTCAATTGTTCGATATTATCTGTTATCGATTTATAAGTGTACATATATCGATAGCTTAGTTCCATAGTGCTTCAACTACAAATTGGTAATTTTGAGATATGAATCACCAATTTTTTACGCATCTTAACTGAATTGGTAAAAAATAGTAATAATTATTTTATGATTATTTTTTTTTCTTTTCAAAATACTTTAAGCCAGAATCTTTGAAAAGTAGTGAACAGTTGTTTAAAAAACAAATTTATCGAATTTAAGCTTTATAGAAAGATTATTGTGGAACGTATCTAGTAGGCAAATCGAGGGATTACTATAGTTAAAACACTTGCAGTGTTAATAACTCTATGTATAAGTGTTCTGTAATACTGTAATTTTAGCGACATGAAAACGTTTTGCTGACATTTAAATACATTTTGCCAAACTTTAAGCATGAAAAACAGTTTGAGAAAGTTTTCATTGAGCCGCCCATCCAAAACTACGGTCTGCAAATCTCAAATATTTGAACGAATGAGAAATTTATACAGCATCGATGGAAAATATTTAAACATCACTGATGAAGTGTAATTGTGTAAGTGTTAGTTCAATTGAATGGGTGTTAATTGAAAGAAAACAGGGTTTTTGTTATATGACAAATTATTTTTTATTGAATTGTCTCCAATTACACGAACAAATCTCTTTAAAGTATAACAACAAAAATTTGACTCCGATAACTTTGTGATTCTCTTATTTTTTTTTACCTCTTTGAGAAACATTTTTGGACTTATTTTATCTTTAAATTAATAACAAATAAAATTGCGTTAGAATTAGTCTTAAGATGTGCTAAAGTGGTGAAACACGTCTCATTATTTTTGTTTTTAAAAACATCAAATAAATGAATTTGTAACCAAAAATGTTGTTATATTGGTTTTGAAGTTTCGTTTCAAACCAGTTTCTTTAAAGTAGAGTAACGTTGATAACTGATAACTTATCTCACTAACCTTTGTTATCTATTTTACCCACTCTAAATAGTTGGAAAATTGGTTTAAAACCTCTCGTCTAGAACGCTATAATGTGAGTTTTTAAGCACTACGTTTTGAAAAAAAATCTTTTCCTCGCTTTCTTTCTTTTTATGAGTACATAATCTATTATTTAACCTGAAATAATAAACCATTTAAACAACACGAGGGATTTAGTTAATAAACCGATTATTATATTTTTTTTTGCGTACAATTTTTTTTTTTAAAAGAAAAGTTGACTATCATGATAAGCAAGCAATAAGTAAGTAGAATATATGAAAAATTATGTATCATATAATTTATTTTTTCATCAAGCGAAAATTATATTACTTCAAATATTGTCGTTTTATGTCTTCGTTTAGTTTTATTTCGTTTAATCACATAAAATAAGTGAATTTTATTTTTCGACCTCTAATTGATGTTTTAATTAGGGTTCTTCGGTTCAACATTCAAAAGTCGGTTTTTTCAATTAATCTGGTCACCCGGTTTTTTATATTAGAAAAAATATTTATTTATTTATTAAAAAGTATATAAACAATGGAGCAGTCAGTTAACATCAACGAAAGCGTTGAAAATACCATAATATGGTGTATGCTGAAAGAATTTTTATTGTGCTGATTGAGTCATATACAGTTCACGAGTACGTCAACTAAAAAACACTGATGATCAAATTGGATCAACAATAGAACAGGTTTGGATGCATTAAAAACTATACTATCTGCTTCATAATTCAGTGAGATTGTATTATCTGTTTTAGGAAACTTCGTTTACAAAGTTAAGTTACCAAGTAATAGATCAGAGGAAATTTTTTGTTTTCACCATAAAGTAAATGCGGTATTTTCAATTTTTTTTTGCTATTTGAATTTTTTTTTTTTTTTTTGTTTTTTGAAATATTGGAATTTGTATACCGTTTTTTTGAAGTCGGTTTTTGTACAAGCCCTAGTGTTAATTTATCAACTTTTTTTTCCATTACTAACTTACATTTTATTTTCTTTATCGGCTAGAAATTATAACATCTCTAGAGAATGATAGTAGAATCTCTCGAGGTATATACTTTTACTCTTTGCGAAAATGTTTATTAATTATCTATATTTATGATGGATCATACGTTTGTACTAGATTATGTGTAGCAGTAATATTACCCAAAGCCTGTTAACTACGTCTCAAAAAATATTAAAACAGACTTCTTTTATCAAACTTTCTCTTCACAGTAATCAGAAATTTATTTGATTCTTCATATATGTTTGTGAGAAATAGTTCTGGGGCGGTGAAGCAGAATGCGGTACATCACAAAAAAGATATGTTTAATAAGCAATTTTAAATATTTTAACTGGTTAACTGATATTTAGGTAATTACTTATAATTAAAATGTTATAACGTGTTAAATTCAAGTGGCAGAATTCAATCAATCTAACACGTTTCATATGTATAATTTAAGATTTCGACTAAAGGTGCCTGGTGGAATTTCAATATTAAATTTGAATCATTCAAATTATGTACACTCCTACAGATTTTGTCACTAATAGTGACATTGTTAGTGACAAAATCTGTGGAAGTGTACATCATTTGAACGATTCAAATTTAATGTTTTATATGATTGTATTCGATATGAACGACAAATTTTAAAATCACAATGCAACATATCAATATTCTGCATTCTGATTCTACGTATGTTGAATAAAAATAGATCGTTTTTGTACTTTCTACGTTTTGAAAAATGTTGATAGTGTCATTAGAAAATTGGCACTGTATAATCATTTTAAAAAAAAAAGTGGACTAGCCGCATTCTACTTCGCAGCCCCAGAACTAGTATTCTACTTTCCTACTATCTTATTTAAGTTGGTGAAATATTTGAAATACTTCTTTGGTTTTTTCGTGTTTGGACTTTATTTTTACTCCTCAAATTCTGCAAACATAACTTCTTCCGTAGTATCTAATACAACTGCATTATTTTTTTTTCCCAGGAAGAACAGCAACTAGCGTCATTCATTTTTTATGTGTAGTGCATATATCTTTTTAAACCATCAATGAGACAAGACTTCCAGTAGTTTTTCAATCGTATAGCATACACAAACCCATAAAGTTAATATATTGGTCAGAGGCTGTGCTTAAAGCATCACAGGATCGATAAATTGACACAATCTTGTGTATCACAATAAAAAATAGTAAGAACCGAAAGATTGGCTTGATTTTTTTTCTTTTCAATGTATTTAAGCACTCTGGAACAAAGAGTGCTAATTTCCATCATTGTCAGCTATTTTCTAACGTAATAGATAGTAAATTTTATATAAAGCGAGGAGATCTTGAATCAAAGATGGTTGTCAATTTTTCATGATAAATTTTGGACGTATAAAATGTTACATATAAACATAATTTCTTACAAATATTGGAAGGATTATGAAATGTGATGCTTTGGATAATGTAGTGATCTTTTCTACCGGTAGTAGGACTCAATTAACATTGCTTTTAAAGGGACGACTCATCAACAACGCCTTGTAAATTTGACAGCCGTAAAACTTATATTATTTATAACATTTTAAGACCCGTTGCCCATTTATGACGTAGACGGTCAAAAAACGGAATCAATAAATCCTTTTAAACACGGGACTAAAGGATAATAAAATTTCATCTTCAAAAGATCTCGATAAATCTTCTTGGTCGTGGTTTGCGAGTATTTGTATGACCGTCTATAGGGTAAATATTTCATTCCTTGATGGCTTACTTTATATGCGTAACGTGCTACAAAAAATATTGGAAGTATAACTTTGTGAACATGCACGGGTAATATTAAGTTTTTCATGCGGTCTAGAGATTTATAAAGCATATATTATTATGCTCAAACACGGAAGGCCACCCTTCGTATACTTATTGGTAGTTGAAGAAGAGGAAACTGTAAATTGGACATATTGTTGAACAGGGCGGTTTTTCATGAATTTTTCTACAGTTGTATCTTATTCTATCTACCTAGAACTTTTAAACTACTTCTATATTTTATAAGTACGTCATAATTATATGAGCACACATCAGTATCATTAATAATTGAACGACTTTGATAATTAAATAATACTGACCATTGTACTATTATTAACAAATCTTTACCAAGTATTAAAAACTTTTTGTATCAAAACTTAATAACTCATCGAGGTTCAAAATATTTTTTTAATTATGTGAAACACTTGCCAATTTTATCAATTTATTGCGCTAAGTAGTATGTGATCACACAACTGTAACAGTTTCTAACCTGTCCTGGTAGATGCTATAACAGACGCAAATCCACGTCATCGTTTCAGTCCAATCCTTCAGCTATAAACAACAGAAAAGTATAAGTTTTGATATATATATTGAAATTTTACAGTAGTTTAGACATCGCCATATTTATATTGGAACACAAACTCTTTAGAGAACTTAAATAAGTTGTTTTTTACCTTTGTATGAAGCAGTGGCGTTTCACAGGCTTGTTACAGTTTTAATCAAGAATCCATAAACATATTTGAAACATACATACAGCGACAAATAAAACACAAACGTCATAACCATTTCATATTTTAAAAAAATCATTACTTATATTATCGTGTTTGTAATCTTTTGAAAAAGACCACGAGATTTATACTTTTGAGTTTCGTGATCCGTGAGGTAAAAAAGTACAGCGATCACCGGTTCATAAGATATCCTTTAAAAGTAGTAATAAATTAATATTTCTCTGATGATCTATAATGAATTATTCATTGAACAGTTAAACAATAATTAAGACCACCAATTCTGTGGGTTTGGCGATATCAACCGTATACATAGGATGAAGCTTTTCCACAATTCAATCAAGATCCGTAATGTTCCTAAGCTCACATGTTGACTGTATATTAAGAATCCTGGCTAGTACTAACCATTAGTTGAAGTATCCCAAACAAATAAGGTGAACCAAATCTAAGAGTTAAATACAAACCGCGTTCAAATCACTTACTAAGCTAATCAAGAAGAGCATTTATTTCTCCATGTTTTGATTGTAAATAAGTAAGTTCAATCTTCCTTTAAAAATATTTCATTATTGCTCACAATCAAAGTTTTAAAACTAAAACTAAATAGAGGATCTAAGACAATATTTTATGTTTTAAAGAATCATCTGAGATTATAATTTTAGTTTTTCAATCTTAAATATTGTAATTGTAGCTTCATTCACTTTTAGGGTGTTCACTGTCAATACTGATATCAATAAAACACAATATTCCTATGTACTTTATTTCCACTTTATTTAAAAAGGTCAGGACCGTTTTCGCTCATGGCGAGTGTTGACAACTGATAAGAAATATAATTTAACAGTGCTTTTTTATACAAAAAAAAAATGAAATGAAAAGGTTCAAACAACAATTGAAATTGAAAATAAAATACAAATTACAGTAGAAGTGATTCTATAATTACACAACATAAAAATGTTTAACACCTCTAACATATAATAAAAAAATCATTAAAGATAAATAAAGTTAAAGTGTTGACTGATGGTAATTACAATTATAATTATAATTTCGGAAATCTGGAAAATTATCTAAATGGTAAATTACTATAATAACTTAATGATAATTTAAATTAAATCTCGATTAAATCAGTTGACAATGCTTGGCATAAGCGAAACCGGTCCTGACCTTTTTAAATAAAGTGGAAATAAATTACAGAGGAATATTGTGTTTTATTGATAAGTAGTTTTATTCATGAAAATGCATTATTGACATAAGAATATAATATATGAATGTAATTAATTATATACAATCAATAAATAGGACACTTTTTTGTAGTAATTCCACATTTGTTTAACATGCTCACGACCGGTTTCACTCGTTACGAGCTTTGTCAACTGATTTGAAACCGCTCCAGACAATATAAAAAAATGTAGAACTAGTATAAAAGAATGTTTGATTTGTAATTGGCTTTCAATCAAGAATTTACAGTAAACACCTTTAAAGTGAAAGAATTGATAATTTTAAATTTATATCTCTACTTTTTTTCCATGTCCGCTTCCAGTGTGAAACATATAGACTACAAATGGAGTTTATCTGAAAATAATAGTTTCAATGAGAACTACTTGTTACTCAGCAGCTCAACCTCTCTTAGACAGTAAGGTAAGAAAGATAGAGCTAGAACAGGATAGTGGTTAGCTAATTAATTTTGCTACACCTCGCTTTTTTATGTTTTAGGCTAGGATGGGTGAGAGGGGGAGTTTAAAACATCTTATAAATCCATGTATTCGGTCAGAAGTCTTTAAATCGATTAAAAAATCTACCCATAAAAACAGTTTGGGATTCGAACCCGTGACATTCGTATTCTAAGCGACAATGACGTTGACACTAGGCAGCCGGCAATATTTAATTATAAATTTTTAATATAAACATATTATATTGGTATAGATTTAATATTTCTAAATATATTATATAAATGAAATACATATTTATGAACAAAACAATCATTTTATATTTCAAGCGAAAGTAAATGTAAGATAAATATGTCAGATTTCGTTGTATTAGGGATAGGAGTACGTACAAGTGTTAACACTTGTATCCTTTCTGTTCGTCTGTACATAAATTCGTAAGATTTTGCCATACTTCAAAAGATTACAATAAATATTTCCTCCGGGACTGTGAATGTTAAGAGAAAATAAAATCTGAAAGGAGGAAAGCGAAACTAACTTGTACTTGGTGGTAAAAAAAAATCCAGCTTGGCTACGTTTTATGTTAGTTCATAAAATCTTATTACAACATCGAGACCATAAATTTTTTCATTTATTCAGTAGTGAGCGAGCAAATTTCCCGTTTCTAAATATCCAATTTACTAATGTCGCATACTTTTACCGAGAACAATTTATTGTGATTTTTTCTTTTCTATTTTTTTGCTTCGATGTGAATTTTTTATACGTAATCAATACTTATTTTTTTTCATTGGAACTATTATACAAAATAAATTTGTTTTTCTCTAAAGTGTAACTGACAGCATATCAAATGTTTTTTCACGTGTTGGTAAAGAATATTATTATATTTCTCACAACTTTTTTATAAAATCGAAAAATATGAGTTTATCTGGGAACGACTCCCATGTCATGAACAAAAGGACGAAATTATTGCTAAACGACTATCCGTCAACATTTTCATTTTTTAATTAAGTTATCAGATTTAACGTTGTTGGCTTCAGCGACGGATTTCACAGGTTCGAGTCAAAGAACGAATTTTTTTCAATCTGTTTAAAGGCATGGGTTTTTGGGATGCTTAAAAAATACCTTCCTCTTTTCTATACAAAAATAACGAGGTGTAGCGAGAGCCACCAGTTTTCCTCTAGTTCTGTCCTCTTGCTATTATTGTATATCTAATCTCTTCAAAAAAATTTTTTTTGAACAACTGAAAAGTCTTTTGTGATACGTCTATTTGGAAAGCATATATGTTTACTAACCGAAAAAATGTAATGTCCAATGGTAAAATGACAGATTATAAAATTGTGAACAGGAATTCAAAAAACATATTTTATCCATCACTTGTATCGTATGTTTTTTTGCGAGTGAAAATTTATTGAGGTATTTTCTGAAATTATTTATTATGAAGAGGAAATTATTATTTGCCTGGTCATTTTCAATTTGCCATTTAGAAAAACGTGATATTTACCATATCAGAAGAACTTAATTACAAAAAAATAAATACATATTACGTTTAAAATCGTTTTATCGTTTGTATTTCTACTAATTTTATACGAAAAGTATATCATTGTGTGGTTTCTGTATAAACTCTATGCACGTATCAATATGTCTTAGAGTTAAAATATTTTTAGGGTGTTCACTGTCAATACTTGGTGGAAAGGCATTATATTAATAAAAACACAATATTCTTTTGTACTTCATTCCACTTTATTTAATATGTCAGGACCGATATCGCTCATTACAAGCATCGTCAAGTGAGATGTTGACAACAGTTGACGATGCTTGTAATGAGCGAAACCAGTCCTGACATATTAAATAAAGTGGAATGAAGTACAAAGGAATATTGTGTTTTTATTAATTAAAATATTTGATGAACATAATATATCCATATTTGGTCGAAAATGAGTTATTGGTACAGATGTATTCTAAAAATAGCTTATATATTTATGTGCTATAATATTGTATGTCCAAATCTAATAATCTAAAGGTGTATATTTAAATAAATTATTGTAAATCCTCCAAGCAATATATTTATGAGTACAAAAAAAATATCTTCTTAACAATGTATCAATCTTTATTCATACTTAATGAAAAGTTTCATTCTAGTTCAGAGAGTTCACTTATTTCACACTAGAAAGTGCGAAAAAATTAAATATGAAAGTAAAATAAATCAACTACACTATGAAACCAGACACTCATTTTAATTTCACAAAATCTATAATAATTTCCAAGCTTTCAGTTTCTTTTTTATTATGATTTATGGAGATGTTGGTTTGAAGCCATCGATGTGATTTGCCATGGAAATCAGGTGAAAAACTCAGTGTTCTATAGTAGAAAAAACATTGCGAAGCTCTGGTATAGAGAAAAATGCATATGTATTTGCATCACGTAAATAAAAACGATTGAAAGCATCGAATTATTTGAAAAATTAATATCAATTCAATATTAATTAGTTTATGAACAACGATTCAATTAAAAAATTTAATTAACAAAAAGTGCGATTAAAATGAGTATTTTAATGAATGAATGATTTTAATTTGAAAGTATGATAGTAAACAAAATTTTCAATAAAATAAACCATACATCAACCATAGTGAAGACAGTGGAAACATATTTGTATGTATATCAACTCAATAGTATTCAATGTATTTAAACCTTGAATGTCTTTGTAGACAGGTGTCGTCGTTATACGTGGTTATTTATGTTGAAGTTTACAGCGGTAATTATAAAATTTTATTCCCTAAATAAATTCACCATAAAGTATATAAGTTCTTTGAAATGTCGAATCACAAACTATTTTACCAAGACAATTGTCAATTGAGTATTATCAAAAATTCATATCTGAGTATTTGAGTAGTTTAACTTTTTATATAATATATTTAACATAATGCAATAACAATTTTTTTGAAAGCAAAAACTTTAATCGTTTTATATTCGCCGTTATGGTGTATCGCTATACACGCACAACCCTTAGTGGTTATTAAAAAAAAACTAGTATGCTTTCTTGATAATATGAAACGTGCTTAGAATTTATCTTTGCTACTTTGGCAAAAAAGCAATTCTTCAAACTTGCCTGTGGTTTCTTTTTTTTAGACTTTCGTAAATACTTAGTTGTTGTTTTTTACGCGATATAACTGTTATATTATTTAAAGCTCATATATATCGAATGTCACGTTTGAAATGTGATTTAAAATACACGATAAAGAAGATTTTATCACATGAATAACAATGCCATGTTCAATATTAAATGATAACAAAAGATTCCAATGGTTAAATAATATACACAGGTATCTTAGATTTCATTTTATCTTAGTCTTATAAAACCGTTGATTATGCTAATTTTATATTTTATCAAATACAGTGGAACCTCTTATAACGAGTAATTCGCATAACGAGCAAAACAGATTGTGAAATAAATGCTCCCTTAACGAGCGTCATTTCGCATAACGATTGACGCAGAGTTTTGGAAAGATCACTTCCACATCGTTACTTGCCTCAAGATGGTTGACAAGGCGTGGGAAGGGGTAACCAAGAGAACCCTCACTTCTGTTTGAATAAAGCTTTGGCCAGAGAGCGTTGTAGAATGTGATTTTGAGGAGTTTCAAACAGTACCTGTGGAGTCTACAGTCAACAAGGTTTTATCTTTTGCCAATACCATGGGAATGGAGGTGGATAACAACGATATTGATGAGCTTGTGGAAGAGCACAGTCAAGAGCTGATCTCCGAAGAACTTATGGAGTTGCATCTTTTTCACAGCAAGAAGTTATGGAGGAAAGTTTGTTAGTGGAAGAGGAGAAAGTAGCAGAGCAATAATCTTCTAGCATAATAAGAGAAATGCTGAAAGCATGGGAAACTGTTGCATCGTAAATTGAGGAGAATCACTGTAATAAGAAGGTGGCTTTGCGTTTTACAAATTTATTCAATGATAATGCTGCCACATTTTTATCAAATTTTGAATCGTCGGCAAAAACAAATGTCTCTAAACAGCTTCTTAGTAAAAAAAGAATTATTTATTTGTCGTAAATAATAAACTAATCGATGTTTATATTATTTTTTGCAAATCTTAAAAGCATTCCCAGTTGTTACGCTTTTCGGCATGGAACGCATTATTTTATTTTACATTGTTTTATATGGGAAAAATTGTTTTGCTTAACGAGTGTTTTACATAACGAGTACGATTCTGGAACGAATTAAACTCGTTATGAGAGGTTCCACTGTAATATATATATTTTTAATTTTCTCAAGATTTTTCTCAGTTCTTAACACACTAATTAGTATGCTTGTTATTGTTTTTTTAATTAATATTTTCCAATACATATGACTCTGACTTAAGATGACGTGCGTGTAAAAATCTTTGAAATAAATAAGTTTTAAGCTGTAAGCAAAAACTATAAAAAACAACGACCACATTTTTCTTTGTAGATGTACATGGAACACAGAAAAGTATATCGTTCTGATTCATTATATAATATATTAATAATTCTCAATATAAAGTCTTTAAAACAAAAAAGTAGGCAGATATTTACATCACCGCCAAATATGGTTTGTGTATATCAAGCATAGCGATCGCAAAATCGACTAAGGGTTATATATTACACATTTATATAAATCGTTTCAAAACAGTCAGATAACGAAAGATTTATTCGGAAAATGAGAATATAACAGTATTACAGTTTACTCTCACGGTGTTATCCTCAAAAAAACATCATCATTTAATTTGAATTATTGTATTGAAATTCCATCAAGCACCTTCAGTCAAAGTTCTAAATTATGTTATCATTTAAGTAGAATAGCAATCAATTTTATTTTTTGTGTGATGTTTGATTGACCTCTAATAGCTACAACAACTATAAATAAAAAATAAGATAACAAAATAAAGATTTATTTGATTATAAAAAGATGATGCGAACTAGTTTTTCACGAACATGGGAAATGTTGTTGATAATATTTTTAATTAATTGTATACCTAAAATTTGTTTCATAAACATCAGATCCTCTTTTTGCTCGTGTTCGAAATTACACGGTAAAAAATAGTACCAACTATTTTTGTACACTGATTTTTTTGCTTTAAAACTGTTTAAAAATAAAAACACGCATCTAAATAGTGAATAAAGCAAATAGTAAAAATATCTCGTTTACTTATGAAAATAATTTAAATTGATTTCGAGCTCAACAATACCGCATATCCGGTTGATTTTAAGCAATGGAACCTATCTACCATTTTGTATGGGCACCTTATCTTTTTTTACACGGTAGTGGGAACCACGTCGTGTCCTATGGCGTAGCGGTTAGCGTTGTTGGCTTCCGTGCCAGATCTCGCGGGCTCGAGTCCCAGTACGAACAGAGTTTTTCTCGATCGATTTCTGTTCGAAGGCACGGTTGTTTTTGATGTCTTAATTTCTTTCCACTCTTCCTATCCTCCAATAAGAGAGCGATTAGTTAACAACTAGTCCTATCCTAGCCTTATCCTTTTATCTGTACTACTCTTTTTGGAATAAGAGAGGTTGAGCGACTGAGTAACAAAGAGTTTTCGTAGATTTTTAATGTTGAGATACCTCCATTAGGAGGCCATATGCACCACATTGGTAGCGGACATGGATTAAAAAATACATTTTCTTCGTACATGTTTTTGACTACCACTTAATCTCATTTGATTTTTTGCATCGATCTTTGATTCAAACATAAATTGATATAATAAAACAATTGTTTTAAAAGCTTTGCTGTCTTTTTGTATTAAATTATACCTCATTACTAAAAACCAATAACATATTTATTTATATGTACAAAAAGCTTTTATGACAAAAATAAATAAGTACGTACGGTATAATTATCCCTATGTTTCTAAATTAAAGGGGTGAATCTGAATAGCCGAAGCTTTCTTTATTTACCGCCTTTAAGGCTCCCGGTTTTGTCTTTCGTAAGGATCACAATATTTTATTCGTGTCTCTCATTAATTTTTTTCATGGACCGATGGTTTTATAAAGGATATCACAGAAAGGCTACCAAAAGACTGCTGCAAAAGTCTTTTGATCACTCGAAAATGTCTGTTGCCAGTGTAACCTTCGGGTTTCTACTTTCTTGGGTGTTTCATTAAAAACTTTCTTTGCAACCAAACTTCGGATTATATTATTTATATAAAATCTAAAATGACAAATCTCTACTTGAGGATAAAATAATATTTTATTAAAACGAGTATTCATTATTTAACAAATAAAAACATTTTGTAAACAAATATTACTCATCGAAAAATGGCCTATTTTTAGTAAATTTTAAAGTTAAAAAAATGTTTGGCTTTACAACTTATGCTAATGCGCCAAGTATTTTGATGTTCGAAAGATCATACGAAATAAAATCGATGAGAATGATTTTTCGTAAGTCACTTGAGATTAACTCAAGGACACTTGACATAAACACTAACGACGTAAATATGTAATTAGTAAAAAAGTGTTTTATTTTTTTGAAAATAATGCTTTTCCACATAGTAATGAAAGTTAACACTTTAAACGTGATAGGTTATATAACTTTACATTTAATAAAAAAATCTATCACAGTACTAAGTCATCTAAACACAAAGTAGTATTTAAAATATGTGCATAGGTATCGTGTAAATAAAATTTGCACCTTTGTGAGTAAGCCAATTAACTTATTTAATTTTTGCGTCTGTGCAATATTGAATTATTATTTTTATTTCATAAACTTCAATTCATTGGTATTCATTTTAGTAACTTGATAGAGCACTTTTGTTTTGAATTCAAAATTTTCCTTTGCTACTACTTTATCGATATTTTAATTCAACTTCGAAGATACAACTAAGCAAACTTCAAATTGATTACAACTGCTCGAAAGTCGAATAATTTTATACCAAAAGTCAAAGAGTAATTTGATTTTCATTTTGGTATATATTTTACAAATGTTTTTTTTAACATGTTCAAAATACTTGGTGGAAAGCTTCTACATTCAAAGAATAAAACAATATTTTTATTCCAATTTTATTTTATATGATCAGGATTGGTCTCTCTTGTGACAATAATCATTACTTGTTAAATTCTCTTCATGAGATAAACCGGTCCTGATCATATTAAATAAAAGTGAGATTAGTACAAACGCGTGTATTATTCATTGAATTACGAACGTATGCTAAGATTCTGACTGTGTTTTTATTTAAATATATTGCTTTCGCTCTTGTTAAATACTAAGCATCTAGTTTTAAAAAAAACTACAAAAATGATCGTTTCGGAATATGGCCGCCCAAAGAATTATTTTTAAGCAAAATTATAACAGTAATCTAAAGTTTATTTTTCTTCGTGTGTTTCAAATTCATTACAATATAAAGCACTCACTTAGTTATTTTAAGTAAATTTGAATCATTCAAATTATGTACACTCCCACAGATTTTGTCACTAACGACCCGGGTTTCGCCTTTCGGCATCTTCAGGCGTTCAAGCGCACGGATGAACTTGAACTGACTGATTGAACTGAACTTGAATGATTCAAATTTAATATTGAAATTCCACCAAGCACCTTCAGTCGAAATCTTAAATTATATTTTAAGTAAATTAAATGATCTTTTTATAGAAATAAGACATCGTAGACCGAATTAAATTTTGAGAATATTTATATGACAACATTTGTTTTGCCACTCGCTTAAATAAATAATGTTCAACCATTGAATATATGTATATTCAGATACACATTTTATAATCAACGTCAAAGTAATGTTATTTCAGTAAGATTATATTACATACATCAAATGAAGATATTTTAATTGACAGAAATAGGTTGGAAAGAAATTTTAAAAAATCAATTCAATAAATAAAATGAGTCACTTAGTGAAATATTACACTTATTTATGACTATTTTTCCTTTCGACCAAATTATATGGAAACAAAATAAATAGTCAGATTTTAGATCAATATTTAGTCAGAATTCAAATGAACTTTTGATCTGAATAAAATTCAATTTTTGGTCAGAATAAAAATATTATACGGTCAGATTTTATAACCATTTTGGTTAGGTTAGTTTAGGTTGGTTTTTTTTTTAATTTCATTTAATTTATGACTATTTTAAATAAATTCTGACCATTAATTATTTATTCTGCCCTCTGAACACTGACCGATATATTATGACCATTTAATATAAATTCTGACCAATGTAAAATAAATTCATACCAATTTGATAAAAATGATGAAAGAAACTGTATTGAAATTCAGACCGGTTGAATACGAGCCAAATTTAATTATGCTGCAATAATATGCGAATTTATTCGTGAGAAGCACAATTATATGTGAAAAAAGTCTTGGAACAAATTCTACGCTTTAAAAATATCTTCATAACAATTAAATTAATGAAAGCAACGAATTACAACGACATTGTGTATTTTCTTTTATTCTCTTCAAATTAATGGAAGCTTTAAGAAAGCTCTCATTAAAATAAATATTTTCCAAGAAGTCAAAAAATTACAACGTGCACTCTTATCAAGTACATTTCAAGTAAAAACGAATGTCTTGCTATTTCTGTATTTTCATTTTTTTACGTTGCTAGGGGTACTTTTAATGATGTTCCGTTTTGTCAAGTATTATCACGAAATATTTCACGAATTCTATTTTTTTCTGTGAAATTCTTCCATTGCTGTATTGACGAAGGAGATTTATAAAACTATAAATAAATTTACACAAAAATATGGTTAACGAAATTCGTAAGGAAAACTTTTTTTAACATTTCTAAAAACATAAAATTTCATTCAAAACTTTTGAGATAAATTTACCGAGGAATTTGAAATCTCCGATTTGGTATACTTTTCCCCGTATTCTCACGAAACCTCGTTTTTTTTTTTTTTTTAGCTCACTGAGGAATTTAAAATCCTCAATTTGGTATATACTTTTTCCCCGTATTCTCACGAAACCTCGTTTTTTTTTTTTTTTTAGCTCACTGAGGAATTTAAAATCCTCAATTTGGTATATACTTTTTCCCCGAATTCTTACGAAACCACCTCGTTTTTTTTTTTTTTGGCTCACCGGGCATTTCATCTCACATTTGGCATTTCATCTCACTTTTCGAGATTTACTCCAAATTTCTCAATCCCGAAATCCCGGGATCGCGACCATGTCAATCCCGGGATTTCGGGATCAGAAAATTGAACGGGATCCCGGGATTGGATGCCCTAACCAGTATGTCATTATAGAATGAATCAAAAATATCAATGAGTCAAAATAACTTGATAATTTGCATTTCTATCATCTTATTTAGTGCCATTTTCATCACCGCATATTATTCAATTATAGAGAATCTAATCCCGGAATCCCGAACGGTTTTCGATACATTTGAATCTTGTGATTAGAAAACATAATTCCTAAGCTTTCGAGATAGTTTTTTTTAAATCAAAATCGTTTACGTGCAAACATTAAGCTGCTAATCGTCAAATGCTTGCATATAATAAAATTACGCTTCTGTCTTGCTACATTACATAAAGTTCAAATAATAACACAGTATTTTTTTTCATATGACAATATGAATTTGAATCGTTCAAATTTAGTACATTCGCACAAGTTTTGTCACTAACGATCCGGGTCTCATCTTTATCAGCTCATCAGTCAGTTCAAGTTTATCCGTGAACTTGAACGCCCATTAGCAATCTATTCAACTAAATGCATATATTTGTTTGACAATTAATGTATAAACCATACTGAATTTACAAACCAGCGTAAGTATGTTAGTTTAAAGTAAATTATTTTGACCTATATATCTATCGCAAATCACCGACAAACTCTTCTCTTTTAACTTCTGTTTTCTTTCTTTCCTACTATCAAAAGTCATATAGTATATCGGTATCCATTCTAGCATTCGCTTGGTCTATCAATATCTCAAGGTTCAAGCAAATTCATCAGGCAGTCTTCTCGACAAACGTTTTACCAAAAAAAAATATTAGTATTTAGAAAATTTACATTTGATTCAACAGCTCAAACTTTATAACAAATGACATTTCATTGTAAAATATTTGTCTTTCGATTCATTTTGAAAATATATTCAAACAAATGTGGTTAGTCTATGCTTATCCTTCAAATGAAATTTTTCTTTAAGTTATGAATTTATCCGATTATTTTTTTTTGTTTGAATACATTTGCAACTCCGAATAATAATAAAAAATATTTTTTCTGAATAAATAAGTAAATAAAACAATGAGAATTACATTTAAAAAATATATAGTTAACAAAAACAAATCCATGGAATCCCAATAAAATAATAGAAACAAAATGTATATCGTGAACTCTAAACACAACGGTAGTTGTCAACTGATAAGAAATACAATGAAACAGTGCTATTTATACAAAAGTTAAGTAAGAAAAACAAGGTATAACACAAACAATTGGTACAATTGGTACACGGTTTGTCATACCTTATTTTTCTTACTTAACTTTTGTATAAATATCACTGTTTCATTGTATTTCTTATCAGTTGACAATGCTCACCATGAGCGAAACCGGTCCTGATCCAATAAATTGTATGTGGAAAAAGTACTAAAAATATTTTATTATTTTTTATTATAATGCCATTCCACCAAGTATTGACAGTAAACACCTTAAAAGTGAACAACGGTAGTTTCTAAATAAGAGCAATACATTTCAAACAGAGAAGGAAAGACATCATATTCACTTGGCTTAATATAAATAGTCTTTAATTAAAACCAAAACCAATCCTGCTCCTATTAAATAAATGTGAAATTAGTACAAAAATGTTTTATTTTCTTAAAATAATTCTTTTCCATCAATTATCGACATTGAAAACTTCAAAAGTAACATTCACATGTGACCAAAATTTTTAATGTGTTTTTTTTAATTGATCCGTACTTTATATTGACCTTAATTAAAAACTTGTACAAAATCTTTTTAAGTGTGATATCTCACTTATTCGAAATTTAAATAATTAACAAATTTTAAAACACAATAGAAATGTTATTTTGTTTTACTTAGCTGAATACTTTATGAACTCTTTATTACTGCATAAAATTCAGATCGAAATCCACCGAACCAATTTTTAATCTAGTAGGCATTGACATAAAATCACGAGTTGCTAGGTGAAGTTATTTGTGTTTTCAGAGAAGCATACCAAAATATTTTGTCGAGTATCACATTATACTTGCGTATTGCCGACTCTATACTGTGCTATCTGAAGAAATGTTTATTTGATATGCATAGCGTACGAAACCACGCGGCATTATGAAGCCTTGAATATTAAAGTTGTTTATCGAATTATTCAAATGTCTGCCATCCGCCTTACAGACTCTGATTTCTTTTTATTTTTAAGCTTGCTGTAAACACTCCAGAAGTAATTCATTTCAACCTCATTTTTTATTTCGCACTAAACATTTTCCCGCACCGCAAAAATAATTATTCTAGAACATGGAAAGGAAACATATTTTCACACTTTAATCTTGAATTTATTATACTTGACTGAAACATAAATAATCAACACG
Organism: Himalopsyche anomala; assembly: GCA_031772345.1. Lineage (NCBI taxonomy): Eukaryota > Metazoa > Arthropoda > Insecta > Trichoptera > Rhyacophilidae > Himalopsyche > Himalopsyche anomala. The sequence goes on along the minus strand of CM062827.1, from coordinate 18,068,375 downwards.
TTTCCGTTAAATCGATATCTTATAAACATTAAAAAATGTATTACTTAAAATTTAACTTAAGCGTAAGACAATAATATTATATCACAATGAAATTTATGTATGATAAGGACTGTCAAGAAAAAGTAAAACAGCATAGATATATGTACATATGTATATGTAAAACATCACAAAGTTGTGTCGATGTTTAGTTTGTTGGAATTAAATGTCAATTAAAAGACAATTTTGTCAAGTGAATATGTCGAATTTAAAGCCTCTGCAATCACTGAAAACCAAATATATAATTATCTACAACAAATATTCAAAATCAATGGACATGTTAAATCAAAAAAAATATACGCTGCCAAAATCAAATAGCAAACAAAACTGCCGTTATTTTTACAGGGTCGAAAAAAGCCATTCTTTACATTTCAGACAGATTACAAAAATTTTAATATTTAATACCAGTTTCTTACTTACAACTCGGATTTCGTTTAAAGCTTAAATTAAATTACGAAATTTCCGGCAAAGCTTTTATTCCTACATACAAACGATTCATTAATTTTACATCTGAGGGATTTCTTAGCTTTCCGCTCTAGAACGATAATTTTCCTTCATTGAATGTTTCTTTGCTTAAATTATTACTTTCTTACTTATCCTACGGTTACAGTTTTGAAAATCTGATTAATTTTCTTGATTTCTGCGTTTTTCTTTTTTACGCCTTGAAGTTAAAAAAATACAAAGTAATTTGAAAAAGTTAATGAAATCTCATAAGGAGATAAGTGTAATTGATATTTATTTTAGGTGTTACATTTTACAATAGGGCAAAGCCTAAATTTGTAGTTTATAGTATTAGTTTATTCAGTGTATAAAGGTTGATTATAACACTTTATGCAGGCTTTGAAATAAGAGATAATAATTACATTACGTTAAAAAACGACTATTTTTATTATTAAATTAAATTCATATTTTCTCATGATGTAATGCATGAATATCATCCCCGAAACATGCATATATAATGTTTAGAGCTTTGAACGTGAAATTGTGTGACGATGCTACGATGGGTTGTTTTAGTATTCTTACTGTGATATTGAAATAACTATGTACCTAATAAAGATAACATACATTCATTGCATGTATTATAACAAAAAATATCTCGTACGCAGAACGTCACAAATAAAAATGTAAGTTAATAAAAAATAAAAAATAAAATTTGTACTAACTTCACAATTTTTTATTGATGTTTCATTGACCACGACTCACGAGTATTATCAATTGAAAACTGACGTGAGGAGTGAAACCGGCTATGATTTTTAATAAAGGAATGTGAAATAAACAAAAAAAAATATATAATTTTATTAATAATGATATGCTTTTCCAGCAAGAATTGATAGTGATTATCTTAAAATTAATAAAAAAAATCAAGAATACCGGTTTTAGCTGTATTTTTTTTTCAATAACAAAAAAACCTTATTTTAAACGTTTTTTTTTAAAATGATTCTTTCTCACAAATGTGGAATCTAAGACAAATCTTTCTACATTTGAATTTATTTGCTAAAATATCCTATTTTAATTTATAGATTTCAATATTGATGAAATAGCCTCTGGTGTTATATGGTAATTAAAGAAAGCATATTTTTATGGAATTGGTTAGATATTTTTTTAATGCCGGTGTTTGACATAAAATATTAAAATTGTGCTATGAATTTGTTGTTTCTGTATAGTGAATTAAGTCAGCCGATATTTTTTGCTCATTTTTGTAATACAACAAGTATTGACATTTTCAATACCGAAGTTTGATACTAAATACCAAAATACCGCTATTTATGTATTCGATCATTATTGAAATACTTACGCAGGATAAAACAGTGATAATTCGAACCCTTTATCTTTATTTTTCAGTTGTCATGTAGTGATCAATAAATTAACGCCAAATTTTTAGGTAGAATAATAAAAATGCAGTTCATAAAGACGCTTACTAGAGGGTCACAAAACGTCACGCTCTTAGCAATTTCGTTGAGTGTTGTGAATTCCGGGAGCCGGTAAATTGCTCGAATGCAATTGCTCAAATGCAAATTGCTCGAATGGAAATTGCTCGAATAACAAGATCCTCGAATAACGAATTCCTCGAACTCATTCTCGAATAACATGGCCAAGTGCGTGGTATTTAATCGGTTTTAATACATTTAGGTGATCCCTGAGGTGGAGCCCTCGCATTGTTTTCCCCAGACATCTTAAGTTTATAAGCCCGAACTTTGTATCAAATTGCATAGATTGCGTACTTTTTATCAGAATTGAATTGAATTATTATGGTTTTAGGCAAGACATTTAAGAAATACGATCTAATAAATGGATCTTAAGGCTGTAATGTAAAAAATCTGTATTGTTGACTTGGTACAAGGAGAGCCCAAAAAGACACTGAATTGAAAAAATGTTTTTAGATATGGGATTTACGTATTGGATAGCGGTGGTAACTGCAGAATGTAGTATATTTAAAGGAAATGTGTTCTTTAATTGAAAATGAGCGAGTAAATTGCCAAGATGGCAGATTAGTGAGTTGTTCCTAAGGTGTATAGCGCCTCAAGAATGAATATACTATCAAAAAGAAAAAATAGTATGTGGGAATATTTAAATGTTTATAAAAAAATATGTCGAAAGGATATCAGGTTTTTCTCTTCTGATATGTAGATATAGCATGGCCGACGGTATGTAATGGGTTGTATGTCCCGACTTCATAAAAAAGTTTGGATAAATAATAGTAATTAATGGCAAAACTTTAAAAAATTTTCGAGCAAGAGTTGTGAATTCATGCAATTACTTTCAAAGTGGGCAGTCCGACAACTGTTAGGCGACAATTGCCATTTCGTGCAATGTGCAGGCGAGCAATTTGGCAGGCGAGTCCTCGACAATTGCATGCCAGCAATTACCGAATGTGACTTCTCCATACATCCTTTTATATGCGAAGTTTTGTGACCTTTAGGTAAGATACATAGATAACAACAAGCTAGTCGTCGGCCAAACATTCAAACTTATGACTTAACGATATTTTTCTTCACAAAATATGGTTACATCTAAATTCAGTAAGGTCACTGAGCTTAACAAATATTTTCAAAACAAGCTTTGGCTTACATACATTGCATTAAAAGTTCGTCTTCCAAAACACTCACTTATAATGTCTGGCCGTGGCGCAGTGGTCATTGTCGTTGACTTTCGGGCAAATCTCACAAGCTCGAGTCCCGATACGAACTGCGTTTTTTCAACCAGTTTGTCGGTTTTTGTTTAAAGGCATGTGTATTAGTGATTCCTAAATATTCCACCTTACCTTTATGATTATTAAAAAACAGAGGATAGCAAAATAGATTGGTTAACCACTATTACTATTCTAGTCTTATCCTTACTGCTTTCTTTAAAAAAATGGGTTGAGCAACTGAGTAACAAACTTAAAGAGATATTTTTTTGAAATACCTCTATTAGGACGTCATCTGCTCCAAAATAAAAGCTGATATGAATTTAAAAGAGCACTTATGTTCACAGAAAATACAAATAAAATACTACACATGATTAACAGAATATACGAGCTATTAATTAAATAATCAAATGTATTGATCTATGCTTGGATAATAAATAATTTTATGGGTTAATCAGACTCTTACACAGTGTCAAAAATCTCACGCTTCCCAACAAGTTGTCAATACAGTTTCAAAAATATTATTCAAACTGTATTATTAGAATAATATTTGCTAACTGTAACATTCTGCTGTTTTTCTACTTGTATTGAAAAAACCTTAACTGCTAACCTTGTTTTGAAAGCATGCGCACGCTACCGGATTGCGGTTTATGAAGGCTACGGAAACGTAATTCTAATCATCATGCTTTTTGAAGGTTAATAAAACATCTTTATTTGGCTTTAAAATGAAAAAAAAGAACATTCAAATCGTCAAAGTCGTCTTCACGTTTGTTATTTCAAATAAAATGAATTCTTAATTTCGTTCCACAGAAAATACAGAACAAAGCGCGCTGTTACAAAGAGAGCTCATTTAATTTCCGAGAAACAATTGTATTTGCGTTGTACGTGGGCCTTTATTACCTAAAAAGACAAACGCCAAAATCGTGAGCCTGCACATTTCATACACATATCTTTTTAGTTAGGTAATAAATTAACTAACTCTTCTCCAAACTAACAAGTAAAATAGAATCGTAACATTAAAGTCAACAATAAAATAAAGCATTTATTGAGTGTACTTGAAAAAATATGACTTTCTGCTGACAGCCTGCGTACCCTTGTTATCATAAAAAAAAACTAATCACACATTTTGATATCATTGAACTTTAATAGGTTTTTAAATATTGAAGCGTTATTATGATTCAAGGCATACATTTTTCTTAAGATTTGAATGGAATACACAACTCTTTTATTAAACATTATTCCTTTTTTTTATCGTAACAGACATTTTTTTCCATTTCCTCTCTCAACGTGGCGTACATAGACGTACATAGAAAATAATTTATTTCAACAGATGTTTTTGTACGAGGACAAAGAGAAAAAATTATATTTATATTCTTAAGTTTAATTTGATGTATAATTTAAAATTAGAAATATTTACCGTCATTTAGTTTAATATAGTGAAAGTTTTTTTTATCGTGGTTGTAGTGTAAATTCAAATTTAAATTTAAATTGGAGATATTGTATGATATAAGTTTTTAATATAATGAGGCAAGTCAAGATTTGGCGCTGTGAAGATTTTATTAAACGTATAAAGGAGGGGTTCTTAACCGTTGGAAATATCTTTCTTGGGGGGGGGGGGGAATTTCAGAGTTCCCGGGGAGGAATCGTTAAATCGCTAGATTCGTATTGTTTGTTAATCTGTTTTAATAACTTTAAGTGAAACATGCCATGTATATTAATTATTTTTCATAAAATCACTTCATGTGCACATGGACGATATTTTTACCTTGTAACTCGTGTAATACCTTGTAACTCTATTGAAGTTTATATTGCTTTAAATATACTTTTCAGTAATTAGTAAGTAAAAAAATCATCTCAATAAATTTATTATAGTATGAAAATAAACAGCTACATATTAAAAAAATGCAAAACTTTATATAGTTTTGAATATAACTTTTGATTTAGACTATCCATACGGGAGGATATATATTCTGTATAAAGGAGCATTTTATGTTAGGAATTCTTTGTATAAATTATATTCTTTCAAAAAGAGCTCGCCATTCGTTTAGAATGGTGGAGCAACATTCACTCAATGCGGACTGTCTGGACACACAGCTGTACTCGATTAAATAATATTCTGAATTCATCCTTATAAATCTGATTATCAAATATAATAAATATAAGTCCTTTTTTTTGTTTATAACTGAAAAAATGTCTTCGAGATACAATTTTTTTATTTTTAGCAATTCATTATTTACAAAAATGTATTAATTTAAAGCTTTTAATAACACAATAATATTTCATACATTTTGCATTTATATATAACAATTTAAAAACATTTGCATTTAACATAAAAATGTACTGTATAATTTAAAAATCTACAACAAAAAGAAGGTAACTAACTACCGACAAGAACTCAAAACCAGTTTTGTTGTGATCATGATGGTACCTTTGATAGCGCTGTAGTTGGATAATGCCATGACATTTCAAAGTCATAATTTTGACAATCATCCATAGATGTTCATTGTATGTTACGGATATCTATATAATATCTTAAAAGTAAATATATACAATAATAAAAAGGTGACATTTGTATTATAATATCTAAAAAGAATGGTATGTATAATAATATATTTACGTTTATGTGTTTGGCATAAAAAACAAATCACATAAATAACATCGATAAAAATCAGAATCGCATCCTCACAAATAGTGATACGATAGATCGAATGGATAATGCATTTTAGCATAAAAGTCACCTTTTTTATTCCACTGGGTAATATCCGTCATAAACTTCGAATTGTAGCATAGAAAAAGTGTCAAAGCTTTCCTTCGGTGACGAAAGTACCAACGCACTAATGTTATGCTTTGACCTGGTTTAGGAAAGTTTTCGTACACCTAAGTCATTTGGGACGTAGGTACTAGGCATTATCAGTTGTTTCCAAGCTTGCAAGGGAATTGCAAAAATCAAACATACAGCTAAATTCACATGGCAAACTTTGTCATAAGTAAAGTAGACTAATACATTTGGTAAGGGATATCGAGGAGTAAAAAAACTTTTTCTGATCACTTTTAAGACGTTCACAAGTTGGTTTCCCACCACCACCCGTTGTGTATATGCAAACAACGTTTAATGGCCAACCTCCACAACGCTATCGACAGAAAAAAAGAGTCTACCCCTCACATTCATGGCCCGAGCAGAACTGCACGGGACTGATTTTGAACGATGCACTAATGTGCTTAAAATAATAATAATAATAAAAGTGTGACTAGCTCAGTCACTTAAATCAATTTGATATTAAGTATCGTGTGTATAGTCCGTATACTGAGAGCTCGTCGATGTTGACGAGTTTAATGACTCTAGAGAGGAATCAAGGTTGTGACGATCCCCATATGAATTGGCAAACTTTTCAAATGCCGTGAAGTTAGCTTTGGTTGCAATCAAGTCACCGTGGCCTATTGGGCCCGTGTGAGGACGGACCACCGCAAACAGTTCTGCTCGTTTGGACTCCATCTCAGGGCAGTCCCACAGAACGTGATTAACGTCCTGCTCGGCATACCCACAAGAGCAGTCCGGCCTTAAAACCAACTTGCCCAGCGCGAATAGCATTGAACTTGCCATGGCCTGTTAGAAACTGACAAGTCCAATGTGATGGTTTTAGTGATTTTATTGCAAGCCTCCAGGACACGACCGGGAAGAACTGATACGTTTGACGTCCTTTAGAGGATGAAGCCCATCTGGTCTGCCATATTGCGACGACAGTTGTCTGCACAAGCTTTCTAACAAACGAGCAATAGGTGTGACCCTCAGGCGTCTCCTGGCGGGTGAAAAAGCATTACATTCATAAAATTAAGCAGTCATTACCCGGAAGTAGTTCAATATATCGTTAGACGCCAGGCCACTTTAATTTAATTGTTCTTTGATGATAAATTTGAATCATTAAAATGATGTACATTCATTATCGTGTTTATATAATAAATAAATGTATCACTTAGTTTAGGGTCTCTGTTAGCGAAATGGATTAACCATAGGAATGCCTACAGATTTTAATGGTGAATAATTTCAAGAAATATATTTACCCTGTTTGTTGGCAAAATTTGAAGGTTATATTTATTTACATACAAAGTACAAGCAAGCGTTACTTGCAACATAAGCTTAATCGTAAAATACTTGTTAAAAGACCAATATAGTACTTTTTGAGAGATGACATTGTTTTAAAAATAGTACAATAAGCTTTCGAGTTCAAATGCACCCCATTCGCATTGTAATGTTTTTCTTATTTGAATCATTCGCTAAATACCAATAATATTTTTTATTTTATTCCATATCCGCTCCCTATACGGTCACCACGAAGTTCCTCCGAGATTCTCTATCCCTAGCAAGTCTCCTTGTTTCCTCCCAGGTTATCCCAGCGTCCCGTAACTCCACTGAGTACATCCTATGGATCGTCATCAGTGGCCTTCCACGACGTCAGGATCCATCCGGTTGGAAGAAGAGACAGGCAGGGTTCAGGCTTCTAGCATTTGCGATTTCCTAATGAATGCTAGGAGTGAGAATAATATTTAGCTGATATTTATTGTAATCGTCTATAATAACACCTCAATAAATGCAATGCAAATTTTAAGCAAATTTGTCTGGCTTCACTTTGTACCCCGTCGCTCCTTGATTCCTTTTTCGACGTTTCGGTACTGAAGTGTGTTAATAAGATGGTACATAAAACCATGTTTAACCCTTTATGGTCATTTATAATTAGTAAAAGCTTTGCCCAGTGATCAGGCGGGTCTGGGTCTAGATATTGGTAAAGCTTATATCAGCTTTAGATTCTTTCTTCTAAATTTTGATACTTCATTACAAAAAGAAAGCTTTCGCTGTAAACCTACAAATTTTCTTACAACGGTTTATCGATCCATTGACTTTTGATATTTATAATTTAGTAAAGTTATAAAAAGACATTTAAAAAAACACAATAGATTACTGAGAAATTTATTACTTAATAGCAAACCCAAATTCTTTCAGTAAAAAAATATTTAAAATTCTACATTTGTTCCAAGAATTAAAATGTTCCTTATCAATCAAGTAAAAATACTTTTTAGTTGTAGATAACAATGAATTCTAAAAGTGAACAATGAAATTATTTTTATTTTATTTTAGTTTATACAAAGAATAAAATATCTATCATGTATATCTAAGGGTCTGTATTTTCATTTCTTAAAAAATATTTTAATTAACAAAAGGTGGATAAATTTTCCATCAAAGGTTGTATTGAAGAATTGCCTCCGGCACCAACAAATAAGACGCGCGCGTAGGAGAATGAAAACATCACAACATTTCCTCGGAATTATCTCGGTGAATTCAAAAAATAATACAGCTTGGCATTCAACAATAAGAAACAATACAAAAATGTAGCATTTCATAAATAAATTTCTTTACATACATTCAGTTTTTTGTATTATTTAATACGAAGTGAAAGATAAAATTAGCGGCTTAGAATTTACTCCTGATAATATTCTACAAACCTTTAAGTACATTAATTTATTGAAATTATATATACCGCGCCTGAGGTCGAGTTATCCGCCTGGTTTTCTTTGGTTGCAGTGTCCGCAGGTTTAAATCCCAGTACGAGCACTCGTTGAATTTTTGCATACTTAATTAATTTGCGTTTGAAGGTACGTATCAATCTGTCATTTATATTTACTTGTGTTCCCTTCCAGATGCTTCTTTTATCATTATCTTTCTGCAGCAGTTTCTGAAGAACGACTTTGGTAACGGTAAACTCTATTTGAAATGCATGTGCTCCACTTTCAATAAAGTATTTTAACTTTAATAATAACAGTTCTAAAAAATAAATTTCTTGCCGTAAAACGTCACTATGTTCACAAAAGTTACTATTTTATTGAAATTGTTTTTTTCTGTCAATCTTACAAATGTTTTTAAATATTGGTAAAGTATCATTAAAATCCGAAAAAAAAGTTTTTTCTGCTAATAGTATATTATGCTTTGTCACATTAAAACCAGTATTTGTAACAATACCTTATAAAAAATATTTTACTGAATCGCTCAAAAAAAACCTTTGTACAAAATGTATACAATAGATAAAAAATCAAAATATGGACACAAAAATATCAGTTAAGTTAAAAAAAATAGTAGGGTGTGGTGGGGTGGTGAAGAATATGCTAAAAACAAGTTTTGGTGAAACTATGTTTTTATTGGTGAATTCTATTGAAAAAATATCAATCGGGAATCTTGTAAAGAATCTATATTCTAATTATTTATTTTCACTCCGTTCGTATTAACCAGTGCAATTAAAGCATAATTTTGTTCATCACTGTCCTTATAAATCAAATCAACGAATTTAAATCATTTCAGTTAATATAAATACTTCTTTCATCGCACGACCATTAGGAACAAACAAATGTCTTTCCGTCCAATTGATTTTCTAGATTGTTTTCTAAGAACAAACAACCGTAACTCAGTACAAAAAATAATTCTTCGAGCATTGTTAAGAAAATGAAATTTAAACTTTATTTGATTGATTTTTGCTTAAAATAACAATAAAAAACGTCGTTTTTAAACAAATAAATAAGGTTCAATATATTGCTTCAAAATAAATTAACATTATTCCTCTAGTTACCTGGTTGAAGTATTGAGCAACACTATTAACTTTTTTTTTTACTTCAATGTTTACTTTGTGAACAATCGTTTTTAATAAATAATCATTAAATTTTGTTTCAAATTCTTTTTCTATAACTCAAAGCTTATAACGATGCACAATTCACAATAAGGTGCATGGCTTGAATATAAAGATAGCCTCGATTCATTAATTCATTATTTTTTACGAAATTTAAAGCTGTTCAAATATGGAAAGTTTTTTATTTTTTTATATGTTCAATTATGTATAGAGTGAATAACGAATATAAGTTACGGTGTCTTTTTATAATTTTTAGTTTCTCGAGTTCTCAACGTATTTGAAAAATAAATCGAATCAGTCATAAAAAGGTAAAAAAACTATTGTTTAAGCAAGCTCATATTATACTATGAATTGAGAAATTGCTGACATATTTTTACTTTTGATTGAATTTAGATTATATTTTTTATCTTTATATGAGATGGCCGAGCTTGAAACTTAACGATGAATTTAATATCGTAAAAGTAAAAGAGTTTTTTAGCTAACGTTTTAAGTTACACAAAATATTGTCTAGACAAAATAATTCATCCAATTTGGAAACGTGGGGCCGTATATATATATTTAATAAAAATACCTGGTGAATTTGACTGCCAAAAGTAATTTATTGATTAGTACCTTTGCTTTGATTTGTAAGCTGCCTAGAACTGTCCGCTACAAAACTTTCTCATGATTTATTGTATTTTTGTTTTTATGCTCACCTCAAAAAATATTTTTAACATCTTTTTGATAAATAAAAAGGCGGAGTACGATCTGCAATGGATATAAAATACAACTTTTGACTAGAAACAAAATTGGGGCTACAACTTATTACAATGATTCAATCCAATACTTATTCTAGCTTTTTGTATTTGTATTCATTCTGTTTTTGTCTCAAATTATAATATTACAAATGACACAAAATGTCAAAGGAACTTTCCACTAAAAATAACTGGACCAAAAAAGACTTATATGCTTTGTGATCGGTAAACAATTTCACACAGTGCCCTTCTGACAATCTTTTTTCGCTTAAAAAATTCGAATTGTAGACTTTATCCATTTCAATAAAAAACATCAATCCATTTCGGAAAAAAATTCTCTATATAATAATGTTACTAAAGAAAGGCAAAATGACGAGGCACACACGGAACAAATCTTAAAAGAAACGTTTTTTGGTGATTTTGAGCCAAAGTCAAAAAACTAAAACATTTACACAAACCTCAAGTGCACGAAGACTAAAATACTGTGAAGTGAAAAAAAAAACGTGTTCTTTGTACTCAATCAAGAATTAATTTATTAATTTAACTATTTCTCGGTTGCAATTTCTACGTGGTTTTCTATTTTGGTACATCCTTTTGATTGAACGTGTATTATTATTATTTATTACGATTATCAAAAAAACGGTGTATTACGTCTATTTACCTTTCTTAAGACGTATGTATAAATATTGATTTAATAAACTTATGTTATTTGATTTAATTTCCGGAATTGTTTTCATTTATAAGTAAGCTTTGCTTAGTGGGACCAATCAATGTCAATGTACGGGGTATGAAGGTTTCAATTTCAAATTTTGTTAACTAATAGATATTGCTGAACTGAAATCTGAACTTTATCACTCAGTCTAAATAGTAAAATGTAGTATTTGTTTTCTGCATATTTAATATTTTTTTGAAATGATGATGATGAATGAGAAACTGGTTTAGATTATTATATTTAATTGCAGAATCGATACAGTTTTACTATAACGTACTATAGACATTACAAAATTATGTGGTGGTTAATTTACGTATTTAAATTGTTTTACATTATTCACATTTCATTTATTTTTTAGCGTTCAAAACTCACTGAAATTGTGTTCCCATGACGATTAAGATAAACAAAAAAATTTGGAATATATTATAAGAAGATTTTTCCAGAACTGATGATGTTTACAACTGCTTTTTTATCACATTAAAAAACGATGAATAATGTGAACATTTTAAATAAAATACACATTTAAATAATCGTTCATATGAAATCAGTTGAAATTTTTAAAGCATATGCATTTTGATCTATGTGTTAACATTTAAGTATCATATTAAAACATTAATATTGAAAACTTTCGTTAGCTTTGAGACCAGAACAAAATTCATCATATCGATATTTTAACTATTTATTGAAAAAATATTTATGCTACTGAACTGTTTTATTATTTATATATACTTTAACCGGATTTTTTTCGAAGTAATTTACTGTAAAGTTTACATTAAACAACAGGAAAAGGTCTTTGCCAAGGAACGAATTTTCTTTTGGCACTGCTCGTATTTTCAAATGTCTCGACGAAAAACGAACAAACTGAAATTGTACAATTTTCAAGGGTCAAATTGCACTCGAATGCTGTAAGTAAAAGCAACATTTTGCTACATTTGTCGTAGCGGCATTCAACTTCAAATTGACTTATATAAAGCCAAGTAATTCTATTTCCACATTTTGCATCATAACTAACACATGTTCAAAATTCGCACGTTTTCTCATTTACAATCCAGTTTTCTCTTTTTGAGACTTTCACACAGAGTTGAGTTTGAGTTCATCAATGTTATCAAATGCCTTATATTGCCAAACGGCAACATACAGTTTGTTATTTTATCAAGCTTTGCTTGCCAAACACATGTGTATTCCTCTACAAGAAAATTCTTGTAGAGGAATATAAACGACATTGACTCCTTTAAACGCATTCTGTTGAATTTTCTTAGGATACAGGGGAATATCAAAACGGTTTTTTTTACTATTTTACATTCAATCAGAGTAATCAAATGTTTTAAATAAGCTATTATTATTATTATTGTTACGTTTTTCTCAAGTATACAATATAAATGACATACTTAAAAGAAAATGTGTTAAAGATTTTTTTCCCAAAATGTATCCTGCCTATATATGCTTAATTTCAAGAGTTTATATTTAAATACAGTGGCTCTCAAACTTTTACTACTGTAATCCGATTTTAAATGAAATATTGAATATGCCGGGATCTCCTCTGCTGTACCTTATATAAATATAGTCATAAAACCTTTTCCGACAAACAAATAAATATAATTCTTAATACCACTCACTACTCAAATCTTTAAGCATTCCCATGAGCTTATCCTTTTCGCCAGCAATGGCTTAAAACTCAATGATACATTTATTTATTATATTTATAAGCACGAACCATTCATTTACTGAGCGTCTGTTCAAGTTCATCCGTGCACTTGAACGCCTGAAGATGCCGAAAGGCGAAACCCGGGTCGTTAGTGACAAAATCTGTGAAAATGTACATAATTTGAACGATTCAAATTTACTGTAACCAGGTTTGATTTAAAAAATATTTGTTGGTCTCTCATTGATGATTTATTCAGAAAAACTTTTATAAATTATTATTTTATTATACTATAATGATATAAAGTAGTTTTTTCGTCTTTTAAGAATTTGATAACCAGCTCATGAGATTTACTGTTATATTAATTGACACATGATACAAAAAGTCTTAAAATATTTCAAATTTACTTACTAATGCCAAAAAACTTCATCATATTAATTAGAATAAACCATGTTCCATTATTTTCAATAACTAAGACTTGCTTTAACACCCCTGAGAGTTGATACCATTCTATTTAGAATCACTGATGTAGGGAAAACGAATCTTTACAAAGATACGGTATTGTAGAACCTTTATGAGGTCGACACGAATTCGCTCATAAATTTTATTGCGTATTACTTGATACGTGATACTGCCTTAGAATGCATTTCTTCTAATACACAATACACATACTAATCGCTATGTTATTATTTTTTTAATTTGAAGCACATCTTATTTATTTGCCATAACAATTGTTTGCAACCATTGAGAATGCAAATTGCAACAGCTTAGAAACATAAATTGAAATGTGATTTCCGTAATTAATTATGAGTGTTTTTATTATTTAATTAATAACATACTCGAAATTAAACGTCAGATGTTCCATTAGTTATCCACATGTCTCATATTGGAAGTTATCATGGAACAATCACGTTTTAACCCGTAACATGCCATCCTAAAAAATCACGTCCCCTGCCATGATGGCATCTCAGTTTCACTGTTTATTGACAGTATTCAAACCAAAGTTAGCAGCTAAAAAATAATGTTAAAAATGTATATATGCTAGAATACCTATAAATACTTATTGACAATATTAAGAGAAATATTGAATGACTTAATGGCTCAACTATTTACGATTGCATCATGGGGATGAAGGTGTTAATGACGTTCATTATAACGCACGTTAATTCAAATCTATATAGTTTCAGAACATAAGTCTTTTTTCAATTTAATATTGCTTTTGCTTATAAAGTTTCCGTTTTTAGACTTATCAAATGTAATGCATTTTTACACAAAGCTCTTATACTCGTAGTAGCGCTAGTGTGCTTGTAATTCAGTGACTGAAAAGCTTTCAGAACTAATTAAATGTTCGGTTATGTTTGATCTCAGCGAGGAAACAAACAAATAATGCACATAGCCGAGGAATGCAATCGTAATTCGAGAGAGAATATTTAAGCAGACGTTATTAACTCATATGTTTATCAATAGCAACGGCAACCATGCCAAATAATTAATGACATCGTTAATAACAAAACAATTCTATAGGATCTCGAGAAACAAGACGACAGTTTTCATTGAAACGTTTTTTTTGTTGTCTGAAAAGGTTATGTTCAATATTCCTCCTAGTATTATGTTGCAATTTAATTATAGTTTACATTGTTCTGTGAAATCCATTTTCTTACTGCCGTGTTCCTTATACAGACCTATGTAAACTGCCGCTTTCAAACTCGATTTTATATTTTTTTAAATGTACCCTTGATAACCTAAAATTTTTTTCAAACTAAATTTACTTTTTTTCCAAAATTTCACAGATCTACACGATGACAAAGATTTTCATCTATTGGCAAAACATAGAATTGCCATCTTTGTTTCCATAGCCCTCATATTTTATTTACATATTTGTATAGAATACTATTATCAGCATCTATCTACCACTTGAAAATTATAGTCGTACATTGCGTTACATTACTTGTTAAAATGTTTCAACATAGTTCCATTAATTTTATTATAGAAAGCAACAACTTTTTGCTCAAAACGTGACATGACGTGAGTCAAATAACGTTTAAAAACACGACACATACCTGTTATATTTGACTTTTGATTAAATAAAGTGATGGTGATATCTAAGATTCACATTTATTACTTGGCAAGCATACTGTCAAATTTAATTATGATTTTAAATATATTCATTATTAAAGAAGGCATCTTATGTTCTAAAATACCAGTTAACGTTTACGATACTATTTTTTTCAATGAACGTGCTGCTACTATTATTGTATTATGTATTGCTCATATAATAATAAGGTTATTAACTTAAAATATGTTATCTTTGGTAATTATTTTTGTTCACTGAATGTGCTTAGCTTTTAAAAAGTGGGGGACTAAGTGAGTGCTTCGTAAATGTATTTTAGGAAATAAGATACCGCATTTGAAAAATATAAAAGAATTTACTGCCATACTGCTCAGAAAAAATAGTTTCTGATCATATCAGATATTGCTGTATTGAGCCTTCAAAAAATGACATTTGTTTGATCGTTTGATGACCGAAAAAAATGATCGCAATTTTGATAAAAATAAAAATGTTGTTAATACTCCAAGGTTAATAATAAATAGCTTCTCGTTTTTTGAAAATAATAAAGTCATTAAAACATTAGTAAATAACATTTTAAATAAGTAAGACGGATCACCATTGTTGAATTTATTTTCATTTTGATTTACCGTAAATTATTTAAATGATCAATTTGTATTTAATACTATCAGTGTTTTTGTCAAACCCCTCTTTGCGTTCAGTAGAAAAAGACAAAACCTCGACTTTTATATTATAATTTATAATTTAAAAATTAGAATCAAATTTTAGTTTATTCGTAAACTTTACGATATTATTTCTGATGATGCTTTCCAATGAAGCGAAATGCGTGTCACATTTTGTAACACACAAATGGAATAACGAAGTTATCAAGTTTAATTGTAAACTTTTTATAATGAATGCTAATCAAAGTATTATTTTCACGACAAAACAGAGCATGAAAGATACAAATGATTCTGCTTACACAGTATATAGGGGTTATTAAAAAAACTCTTAATTAAAAACGCAAATTTTTGAGCTTTAATCAGAGTTGTAAACTATATTGAGAACTGAAGTCAATCAGCTAGAAGATCTTTTCAATAAACTAAACAACAAAATTTCACAACCTCAAAGCCATTCATACTTCCAATGAAAGAAAATATGTATCAAACATTTAATAAGACTGATAATTGAAATGGTTATTATCGGATTGATAACACTATTCATCAGGTGATGTTAATATACGATATACATAATCAGAATACACTAATATAATGCGACTCAATGCCTATGTGTATTAGAAATCTTCCTAATATATGCAAACATCATGATCATCGGGTAACATCGCTTGAAACGATCATTGATTCCTCGTCACCTGATGATTTAAGTGAAACGGAATGCATAAGAGGCACGTGATACGGCATCATAAAAACAAATGAACAATATCTGGTGTTGCTGAAAAACTGTTTGATATCTCGATATATTTTTATTTGTAGAGTCAATTATGAATATAAGCAACGCTTATTATTTTTACACATGTATTCCTACGCCAAGTTGTCAATAAACACACCTAGATTATTCTATATTTTTATCAGAAATCTTATTTGTAATGGCGGTTTTTGCTTTCTACTAAATCACTCTTAAAACCCCTTACATATTGTTATATATTGTTTAAAATCAAAAGCACAGTACGTTGCATTACAGCTGATGCCAGTTCACCGTGCACTTGACAAATATAATTAAAATTAAAAAACAGTACATAATAATATAATCCAACAGTGCATAATAATAATCAATACATAAAATATTTTGGACGCACAAAATCAATAAATAAAAAAGTAATACACAACAAACAGTTTACAAATATCTGTACTGAAAATGTCCACTCCTCTAGGCAATGAGTTGATTAGTGGAACAGCCGTTAAAACAGGCGTCTCATACGTCCTACATAAATAATAATCATATCACTTTTATGATGCTCATTGTTAATACTTTGTGCAAAAGTATTGTATTCAAATAATAAATCACTCTTTTGTACTAATTTCACATGTATTTCAAATAATCAGGACCAGTTTTGCCCACCACGGGCATCCACGAATCGGTTAATCGAAAATTTTCGCAACGTCTTAATCATATTTCATAAATGTGGAATTAAAACAAAAGCGTATTTTTTTTTTGTATGTATTATAATATAAACTTTTGACCATAGAGACATTTTTTAACTAATTTGTTGTATACAAATTGTAAATTAATAGTTAATATTGAATACAATGTATTGTCGGATTTGACTTTCAAAAGTTTAAAATGGTTACATGTTAAGCTAAATTTGTATTCATTTGTTTTTATTTTACATATTTTCTGTCGTAAGTCACCTCCATAAAATAACTATGATAATTACCTTAAACATTTGTATTTTTATTATTTAAGTAATTCTGCGGTAAAGCTGATAACTAAGGACTCTCTGACAACAAATCGCTGGCATAATGTGAATTTATAATTTTTAATTTCAAAATATTCTGTACCCAAAAGTGCTCTAAACTTTGAATTAGCAGGTATACATGTTATTAAAGTCGTTGTA
The DNA here is from genome assembly GCA_031772345.1 of Himalopsyche anomala. Lineage (NCBI taxonomy): Eukaryota > Metazoa > Arthropoda > Insecta > Trichoptera > Rhyacophilidae > Himalopsyche > Himalopsyche anomala. Next base: position 18,050,834 of record CM062827.1, on the reverse strand, counting down.
ATTCCTGACGCCGCCTTTGACTGGAAACAGACTGCCTCGTAATCGGATGCTAAGGCCATTACTATAGATTAGCTATTGGAGGATGTAGGGCAAGCTTCACCGGAGGGCGGGGGTCCAGAACGGCGCCCACCGCAGGTGCTAATGCACTTGAATTCTAATCACGTGGCGTAATGTGCCCAATGGAGGCCAGCCTGGGCACTGGGCAGGCAGTGCCAGCGCGATTTGCTGCATCGTCGGTTAACCGATATTGAGGTCGGAAACTGTACTGGTCGAATCGGCTAGCTTCAATTTTGCGCGATGAAATCGGTTGGATCGAATCCCTAAGGGAATACATCAATTTGAAATGACATCACAAAGTTTATATTAAAAACCAGCCACTGTCAATTCACATGCTGATGAATACTTTTTAATTTCGTTCTCGAAATTTAATTTTTTAAGCAGCTGTAAATTGAATACTAGCAATATCTGCTAGTATTCAATTAACGTTTACATATTATTTGATTCTTTGCCGTCCAAATATTGATCAAAATCTTGTAAGGGGTCAAAAGCTTCCATCAAATTGTACTCTATTACGTTTTTTTACGTACTTTTACGGTTGTTTATATTGTTATCCATGTCAGCTCTCAATGTCGAAAATATGGTCACGTAATGATGATAGCTTCAGTACAGAAAAATTTTCAACATAATCATTTCTCAGAGAACTGTTTGTTACGGTTTTTTTGAAGAGAGTAGTAGAAATTTAAAAAGTAGGACTAGTACAGGACTAGTGGTTAACTAATCGTTATCGCTAAGCTCTGTTATTTTAGGATTCCAATGGGGAAAAATAAATTACACACCACAACATGGCTTCGAAGATAAATCGATTTAAAATAATGATGTTTGTCCTGGCACTTGAACCCCTGAGGTCCGACACGGTAGCCATCAATGTTGACCGCTGCACGACGTTATATACGATATATTATTTACAATATGTAAAAACTCCTCTCTTACTTTGTAATCTTCGCCAAATCAAAATGTCAACGCGCAATATTCGAAATTTAATTAAAAAATCCTAAAATTTCATGCGGAGTTTAAAATTTTATAATGAAATTGCACCAGGCACCTTTTGTCAAAATAGTAAGTTATTCGATAAACCGGATTGAAGTGTTGTTATTTCATTTAGCTTATTTTGTTCGACTAACATTGCTCCTGGCGGAGAGTCCCGTACCATTGTTGTACTATTGTCGGGAAATTTCTGGCCAACATACGATGGCAGTACGCAGCCATTATAGGAATTAGATGTTCGGTTTGTAATATCCAATGAATTTTGATTGCAAATCTGACTATTCCGTATCGAAAATTTATCAGGCTTTTCATTCAAAACAGTAACAATAATTGCGTATTGTATATGTATATAGTATGATTATCCATACGCTACTCCAATAAAACTATACTAAGCTGATAACAAAAAAAATACATTTAAACTCAATGTGTTTTATTGGATTCAAATTTAAGTATCTAAACAAATTATGAAAAAGCGATACTTGATATGTTCAGATTACCACAATAGCATATATTTTTATATAATTGATTTTTTGTTTTCAAATGTTATTTTTAATAAAGAAATACTTGAATTATTGACATGCATTTTCACTGATAAACTGTGTTTATTAATTATTTAAATGTATTTACTACTTTACGTCAAATTTAATAAGCAAAATTTATATATTTAAAGATTAACATACACTCACACTATCTCCTCATACATACATACACCAATATTTTCTTATTTTTAATTTTATTTGATTGTGCATGCAACCTAGTTCATATGGAAGATGGTGCATAAGTAAATTTCAATTAGAAGTTAGCTTAGAAGTTGAAATGTATTTTTCGTTTAGTTAATAGTCACATTGTAAAAAAAATCTAATTAGAATTTAATACACCCAAAATCGGTATTCCATTCAAAGACTTTGGCTAACAGAATATTTATTAATACAGGACTGAGCGTAAATACTTAACGGAAATTAATGTTAGAAATAAGTCGTTACTTAGCTTATTAACCTTTTAGCTGCCGTAAATAATTAATAGTAATTACCTTGTACGCCGGCTATAATTTGCAATTATTAATTTAATTAGTTATCAACGAGATAACTCGTCTCTGACTTGTTGAGCACGAAAAATTGTACGAGATATTTCGTCTGTGGCAGCCATCGAGTTAAAATAAATTGCTGCAAAAAAATAGTATGATTTGCAGACTTGACGTAGTTTCAGTGGGTAAATGAACATAGAAAAAATTAATACAGAATCACCATTAATCTTCAGTCCAGTATTTTGATGACGGTGAAGATTCTGATTTTACTACTCTTTCAATTTATCTTCTTCAAAACGGCAATTGAGAAATAAGTTGACATTCCAAACCATTTTTTCATTTAAGTTACCGCCGAATCTATCGAAAGTATGTTATATCTGTGTTCAAAAATAAAAACGTATCTTAATATATTTTTGTTAAAATCAGTTGAATATTCCATAATAACTATAATACAAAACTGCGTGTAGGAGTTAAAGGACCAGTCAAACCAGCATTACCGAATTAGTAAATTTCACTTTGAAACTTGACATTTGACATCTTAGTTCATATAAATGCAAATCTGTTTTGGCTCTCTTGAAAAGCATCGATTTAAGACTAAGCCTCTTTTCCTTTGGCATACAAAAAAAGTTCGTGAAAGAGTTTTAAAGTTACATATTTCAATAATTATGATATATCGTTTAAAAAAACTTTTTTTATTATATTAAGAGTTTACCTGGCCAGCTTCCCTTTAAATCTTCATTTGCTCATTTTCATATTCAAAAAAATATAAATATTTGGCATTACAGCTAATGCCAATACGCCAAATATTTGAATGTTCAAAGATCATACGAGAAAAATTCGATGAGAATTTTAGTATTGTAAGTCACTCGAGATAAATTCGAGGTAAATTGACATCACAAACACTTAAAGTCTCATATTTAAATTGACCTTACCGGAGATCAAGCCCAGACCCACCTGGTCAGAAGAGCAAGTTCTAACTAACTAGACTACAGCGGGCGACTAATATATTCAATTTATATTCCTCAACATATAACATAGTAATACATGTATTAAAATTTATCAAACAAAATAAATGAATAAATATTATGAGGTCAAAATTTACCGTTTGAGAGTAAAGAAGATTTTGAAAAAAAACTGATCCATTTTCAAAAATCTACATCTTTTCAAAAACACGTCCGATAAATTTAACAATAAAAATTATGGATAAAATAAAATCTAAGGCTAAATTCCTTTGGCTAAAACGCGTAGGAAGTGTGTGCAGACCTTATCGGCTGGTTGGCAATTTCAAAGGCTTGCGAGCACCGGCTGTATGATTAATGGATGTTGATGGACCTGCATAATATATTAGGGGTGAATATTCTACCCTCTTTATTTTACAACGCTTCTTCAATTCCAGCAATGCTTGGACCTACCCCTGTTAGTAATTGGCTTACTATGATAACTGAACATTATTATTTTATTTTCTTTGATTGGCAGTTTAAATAAATGTTGCACCAATTTAAAAAAATATGACAGAAATATACGTCATGTTATTTTGATCATTATATTAATTAATTATATACGTGTTTGTGTTTTGTTAACTTAACCATGTCACAAATATATAGTAAGAGGTAAACTAATTACAAATACTCGTGATATAATATTTTAAAGAAGAAAACGAAAAAATATGTGTGGCGTAATATTTATCATTTATAATATCTGTGTGTACTGTGAAAAGACTTAGAACAGTAGAAATGAAGAAGAATATTTTTTAAAAGAAACCTAAAAAACAACTGTATGTCCTTGTCCAATTTTGAAAAAAATTCGTGCCTGGAATAGCAGCTTAAGTCCAAAAATGTATTTTAAGGAGTCAGAGGATTAGAATTAGTGTTTTGGAAATTACGATTGCAATTATTTTATAATCTTTGAAAATTCAAACCTTTATAGATGTCTCCTAATATATATTGCTATCGATTCAGTTTAAAGGCACGAGTGTTTTTAATGTCTTAAAATTCCCTCTCACCCTTCCGATCCTTCAATAAATAGGCGTAACGAGAGCGATTAGTTAACCACTAGTTCTATCTTAGCCTTATTCTTATATTCCTACTACTCTAATTAAAAAAAGAGGGGTTGAGCAACTGAGTAACAACGTAGAAAAAATTCTGTTGATATACGTGTATTAAGAGGCCATATACTGTTGCTTACAGCTTAAATGCTTTTAATTTATATATATGATATGATATCTTAAAGCCTTAATCAAGACCACACTACCGGTAATATTATTTTTTCGAGTACATTCTTAACAAGAACAATTATTGCAGTATTACTGTGCACAAAAAAAACATTAAACAAATAATTTACCAAAAAAATAAGTATCACATGGGCGTTTTGAATAAAATAAGCCCTCGAAATTTTCTCTGACTGAAACTATTATATTTACCATAAAAATTAAATTAGATACATATATTTAATATTAACAACATCACCTAGCAACCGTTGATTATATATTTTCAGTGTACCTAAGATAGATAAATAAGTTACATCCAATGAAATAGGTGTTCATTTGAATAAATTTAAATTTAATTATTAATTCCCAGTTAGTTAAATTTAGTGACCAGTTGATTTATTTTTTAAATAGAAAAAGTACTGGTATTTTTAACTGCTCTGCGAGCCTTATTTTAATATTCTGCGCGGTTCGTTGTAAGTAAGATAAAACCAACCCATGTATCACCTCCTCTGATCAAAGTTGAAAAATACATTAATACATAAGAAGCAGTGTTTTTTTAACTTGTACATAATGCGTGTATAAATTTAACAAAGAGAGAAAGGTGATCAATTAAAATTTCGCTCAAGTTGATCGTTTGATTCAATTGTTTATTCTTTGTATGATAAAATGCGTTATTCATACACTCGACTCTTTTTTTACGCTGTTATTCATACACGGTTTGAAAAAATACGGCCTACTAAAAATAACAAATACTATATTATTACTATATGTAATTTAAAGTAAAGTATATTTTAATATTATAGCTTAAACACGATTCCCAGAAATCCCCACGATCACGACCACAATTGGCTTTTATTCTTTGATTCATGAGGTCTTACAATTTTCAGCATTGGAGGATCTATGAGCCATGACACCCATGCTTGGAAATTGGCATTGGAAAAACGCGGTTCGTACTGGAACTCGAACCCATGAGATCCATCGAGGAATCGAACAACGAAGACCGCTGCGCCACGGACCCGACTGGCTGTTTCTTTAGGAGACATGAAAGTGGAACTAACTTGAAGTATTATTTATTCTAAATAGTTCAATTGATTAAGACTGGTGAAATGGGAAAAAAATCTAGACAGCGTTATATTATTTAACGGTTTCTATTAAGCGGAATCAAATATGAATAGTGTTACGTGACTCAACAAAATTGTAAAGTGCAAAAATATGTACCAATATAAATAAATTTTATTACACTCAATTCCCATGTGCTACATTTGGTTGCTGCATTATCATATTCTGAAATAATTGCATTACAACGCGAACTGCACAGTGTAATTATTTCCAAACAAATATGAGAGTTCATGAGTAGACATTGTTCCGTTTGCCGGGAATACAAAACCAATGCGTTTCAGATTTCCAATCAATTGATCAAATCTCGCGAGCATTCAACAACTCTAATACAAGTAATCTCAAAGGTAAACAGGAATCCCAGGCGAAATCTATAAACAATTCATCAGCGCGGAGATTAAACCACTCCGGCTAGCTCAGCCATAGACAATAACTGAAATAAATAGATTGATTGTTTTTAGTGTTTTTTAAATTAAACTCGTGCTCTTTCATTAGGATGTAATATTGCAAGTCATTGATGTGAACTAAAATAAATAGTTACAAGTGAAGCTATAAAAAACAATTTTTTCGTTACTTTTTCGACCCGGTAAAATATATTTTGTATTTTTTTTACAAAAAAGAACATTCATAATAAATTACGAGCAACTCCTGTGTATTTAAAATAAAACATCACAATAATTCGTCTTGTTAAAGAAAATAGGCTGAACGTAATTTTATTAGCATATAAAAGTTCAATATACTCTTTTAAAAAAGTTTATGTCACGTACATATGGGCTATCAATATTAGCCAAATGAGTATCATGTTATGTTAAAATTTTTGATAATCATCTAACAAATCACGGACACTATTTTTTTCGCTCAATATTTTGTGTGTTTTATTCGGACATCAAAATTTTGAGTACGGATGTGTCTGAGTTAAAAAAAAACGTTTTCAATGTCACACAGTAATTTAAAAAAATAAATATGTTTTCCAAAATTTAAAAACAATATTTGACATTACAGCTAAAGCCAATGCGTCAAATATTTTTGAGTTTAAAGATAATACGAGAAAAACTCGATGAGAATTTATTGTAAGTCACTTGAGATCAACTTGAAGTAAATTTACATTAGAAAAATCCATGTCTTAAGTCTAAAATTTGTAATCGAAAAATCTTAATTTGACTTTGACCTGACCGGGAATCAAACTCAGACCCGCATGGTCGGTAGAGCAAACTCTAACCAACTAGACTACAGCAAGCAATCTGCCTATTATATCTTATACTACTCACATTGCAAAAGCAATATAATAAAAAGTGAAACTGATTATTTGACTATGCAATAACATCATATCGGGGCTTAGGGTGACAAGGACAAAAGTACAAAAAAAAATGTTTTTAGGATACGATGGGTGGGAGGAAATTTTTAACACAACATATACATACATACATCCATGCCTTCGGGCAGAAAAACATAAATCAATTGAAAAAATGTAGGTACTGGGATTCGAACTCATGACCTCCGTAACCGAAGCCAACGGCGTTAGCCACTCGGTCACGCAGTCGGTAGCTTGGCCACGCAACCGGCCATTATTGCAGTATATAGCTATTATACAAAAAGGAAAGTGATATAAAGACTTATTTTTTACCCAACCTATAAATAAAAACAGCTAGAAAGCAAAGTGCAAGCAGTCTCCACACATTTTTACTTTGTAAACAACGGTGAGAGAAAAAATTGATTATCTCGCTTTTCATCTCTTTTTTATCGCTTTCACGTTGCTCCAGGCTTTCTAGTGTTTCTGGGTCACAACTCACAATAGATGTTTTATGCAAAGCACAATTTATTACATTACATTCGTTTCAATTAAATAAATTACTTCATTACGATTGATTTAAAATTCTATACTCATAGCATCTAAAATCACTGATGTATTACGTAAACTACATTTTCGCAACGTGACCTCTGTTCGTTTGTTTTCGGCTAACCGCAAATTTCAGTTGTGTTACCAGATTCAATATAACAACGACAGACGGAATAAATTATGCATGCCAATAGAACGAATGCAGAGCTCGATACGTTCCCCAAAACCCCACCTGCCAATTGGAAAAACCGCTGAATATTCGAAGCAGATGTTCGGAACTGTTCAAAGAGTTAAGGTTACAAATTAATAAATGATACTTGCATAAGATGGCTAACTGCATGAAGTGGTTCATTTTAATCTTCAAAGGTATTCGTATCGTAATGTTCAAACTATTGATTATTATTTTTTGTAAAAATGAAATTGATTTAAGCATGTTTTCTTGGTGAAAGTGGTAAAGTAGGAATCATATTATTATCACACCTATTCATTGCATATTATGACTTATTTTGTTTTATTCAAAACTACGAATGAAATCTTACATACGAAATAATCAAAAGCAGACAGCAATCTACTACGGAAGCCATTTTGAGAAAAATTGAAAAAAGCATTACTAACTATTTTAATTTATTAGTGCTTTACCTCACAGGAGATTAGTAGAATATTGTGATTCACAATGAATTCGTCAAATGCGCTGAGCAAACATTTTATCAAGTGACTTTTTGTATTTGACTCAACGTTTAGAGCAGCCATACTCAACCTCTACGTGGGCCGCAACATATTTATAGCAAACTGTAAATATAATACATACTATGCTGCACACACATGTATGTATTATGATGTCAAAATAAAACTATTTTATTCTATGTAAATATATACATATTTATACATATATTTTTCATAGTAAAAAATAGCAATAAACCAAAAATAAAAAATACGTAAAAAATACTCAAAAGCACTAATGTATCCAAAATATTAAATTGTTTACTTAAAAATGAATGTGAATTTTGATATTGAGTCAAACTTTTAACTATCTTTAAAAAAAAATGATGGCTATAAGTATTTTGGGCCGCACATAAGAGCTGAATGGGCCGCAGGTTGAGTATGGCTGGCTTACAGTGAAGAAGCTGAATTAATTTTTTCTAGAGCGAATTAAAAAAAACGATTTTCTATAAAATGAAATCTAATTTGCTAATGAAATGTCAGTCCAAGAATTTGTAGGTTTTTGGTTCTGCATTCATAGATTTTTATATATTTTTTTTCAAGATTGCTATCTTTCCTCCAAACCCCCTCATATAAGAGTTAAAACTGAATTCCATTTACCTCCTAAAATTAAATTTATTCTATATATTATTATATTATGTATGTAACCTATGATATTAACTGCTTGGTTTAGTTTGGTTTAGTAGCAAATTATATTGCATTCTTAATCATTGAGCGTCATGTGGAGAGCGAGTTTATCTTATACATATAAAACTGCCTTTATTTAAACACACTTTAAAACATAAAAAACTAAGTCTTGGATATCTGCTACTGACATTTATTTGAAAAGCATCCAAAACTGATGTGTAACGGTAAGCATAAAAATGCACTCCAAATATGCACAGTACGGAATAAACAAAAATTGCGCTAGGTGACGGCGGGTGCAATGCTGAGTTTTGTTTGGTGATCGAAATTCTGTAGATATTAAGTAGAGACTGTATAAACAATATTATTATTACTTTTTTCGGAATGTACTTTTTTTATTAAATAAAACATATTTTATTTAAAAATTGAAAATCCTTTGCAACATCTTTTTCTTGAATATCTCGCCAAAGAGATGCTTAAGCTTTTCCAACAAATCAACTTTCGGAACTTTTATGTGCAGTAAAAGTGCCATTTATGTCATTCATGATAGTCATTATAATAACAAAGGAAGTATAAAAGTTTCTTTAAAGTTCTAGAACTTAAACATTTCTTTTAAAGAAAAAAGTAACAAGGAAAAAATACGCTGTGCGCTGGTAAGCTACGGATCTGAATGGGTTGGTCATACTAATAAAGTTGTTGGAAAACGCTTGTATTATAGAGATAAATAAATACAAACAAACTAAAAGGGGTATTTAACTTATAAATGAAACTTTATTTATATGTAAATGAAATTTAAGTCAGTTTTTTATAAAAAAAAAATACCATTAAAATAAAAAAAAAGTTCAAGACGCAGCTAAAAGCAATTATAATATTTTAATTGATACAATTTGAATCCTTTTTGTCATTGATCATTACAATTTATATTCATAACCAAAAAACAATTGAACATATAAGGCTAAATTTTATATTCAAGTATTCAGAATATATGACTTTTTTAAATACTTTAACCATAACAGTTTGTTGATCCGTGAGAAATTGGTTAACGTTTTTAGCTTCTATGACGAATCTTACGAGCTCAAGTCTCAGTACTAACTGCACTTTTCAATCGATTTATTGATTTCTGTTCGAAGGGATGAGCATTTGTGACGACTAAAAATTTCTGCCACCCTTTTTATTCTAAAAGTTACAGGGTGTATTGAGAGCGATCGGTCTACCACTTACCACTATTCTCTTTGAAAAAGTGGTTTAGCAATTCAATAATAAGCAGTTTTCTCAGTAAAACTGTGGTTGAAATTCTTAAATAAGAAGTTCATATGCTCCTGGACATTGGGGATTGTACGAAACAAAGCGAAAAAAAAAACATTGGGAGCAAACGACGATTTCAGAAATCACACGATGATATTTGAAAAAAAAAATATCAAACTCAAATATAATATGCAGATATTTTGTTTAAGATTTTTTTTATGTCGCTTTGTTTCATACAATCATAGACTTAAGTTTAAGTGATTTTCGAAGATCTAAATCTTTAAATCATCTTAGAAACAAATTGCAACTATTATATAAATAAATATTGTTCCAAAAATCACTGCTTAAAGCGGTTTGGATGTCGATTTGAAAACAATAAAATCCGAAGCGTTAACTTTTCAAATGCGACAAAAGACGTTAAAACTTCAAATAATACTGTGCAGAATGGGTTTACGAGTATAAAAATGTATCGAAATACAGAATAAAAGTAAGGACAGTTTATTGTTTTGTAAAATCGCTCGATCGTTCGGAAACGGAGGGCAGAAGACATCGTGGAAGACATCATTTGGCCAAGCGGAATAAAAGTCGTTCAAGGACTAAGAAACATATCCCAGCGGAGAAAAATCAGTTTGAAAAGAGATTTTGAGTACTACGTTGACACTTTCAGTGTGTTACTGTATTTTATTCTACCCTATTGATGTTGAAAGAATTTTTACAGCACAGATTAAAAAATATCTACGCTTTTTTCATTTCCGAACTGTTATAGTAGCTTCAAACTGTCAGTATTTGCATTATTGTATGTACAGTTTACTTAAAATATAATTTGGTCTACCAGAAAAGATTTTTTTACCATTCTCAATTTAGAATAAAAATTTTACAACGTAAGTTCATTCCAAACTGACTGTTACTGTTTTAACTATATTTGAAATTATCTGAGTACAAATTGCTTTATTCATATGTGGGCAGCGTATTAAAAAAACTTATTTTATTGCTTGCTCATAGAGCGTATTTTCATTCCTTGAAATTAAAAAAGTATTTTAATTCAAATTAATTTTAACAAAGTTTATTAGAATTAAAATAGACCAAAAAATATATTCTTTGTCACCCAGCTTAGCGAAAATTGCAGTTTTTAATATTCTATGATTCAAAAAAACCGTAATAATTTCTTTAAATTGTATTTATGAAAGTAATTTTAAGTTTTTTTCCAATTCAGTTTTGTTAAAAAAAATACTTTTTTTGCTATTTTATATTTCACGAACATATTCAAAGTTTATGTTATAAATCGTTTTCAATCTTAAAAGCCAGCTCAAATTCCAGCATACTAATTGATTTCACTCAAAAATTAGATATAAAACCGTATTTATTTCTGAAATTAAATACAGACTTTGATTCGATATTTTCTATGTTTTCTACAAATTTCTTTATAGTTTTAGTTTTAATCACTTGTCTTGTACGATATATATTGCCTATATATTTATATGAAGCAAAGAAAGGGTATACAACAACATAGATGACTGAACAAGTCTCAGCCTTTTCCAAATATCGTAGAAAGGGAAAGCTTTCCCAAGATAGAAAAAACCGAATCGTTTCTATCTGTAGAAGAACAATTGGGTGAAAAATGAACGAGATATCTCTTTTGGGCAGGTAGACAAATATTTGTCGAGGACTACTGGCTTATACGTTTGCCCGATGAAAAAACAATGAAGGGATAAAACTGGTGACGTGGGCAATAGGGTGTATTCTACAACTTCCAATTACAATTTCGTTATGTATAAGGTTCAACCCTGCCCAAGTGTATTGCGTGTGCGATTATTTATTTGAATCCAGCATTTTTTAGCTAATTCTCGCTAGCCACTAGTTAAACTATATTATTATTTTACGGTTTCAAAAATAAGATAAAAGGTCCTCAAAGTGAGCACATCAACTCCCTAGGAGTACTGGAGGATTCTAAGGGGTTTTTAATCTAACAAAATATTTTAAAACGCTTTATTACACGATTTACGTATCTGAATTGTAGCATTGTCGATAAAATTACATTTAAAACAAATGATATCTACGACGTGGTAAGTTGTCTTATATTAATACTGAAATTATATTATATATTACATATAACAAATTGCAAAACATTCATTTATTGGTGGGTCTACCTGATGTTGTGACTGATGGTTTTTATAGTTTTATTTTTACTTTAAAAAATAGAGTATCAGAGTATAAATAAATAGACATAAAAATGTTCACTACATGTTTCTGTTTTAAATATTTTATTCAAAAATTATAAATTTCTATAGGAGCCTTGTGTATTTTTTATTTGCTGAAAATGGGGTGATGGTTCAAAAATTTTGGGAACATTTGGTAAAGAAACATAAATTTTATTACACAGTTATTTCATTTTAAGTTTTCAATGTGTAAAATTTAACATATTTTCTTCGCTTCTGATTCAGGATTACAAAAATAAAACTGTAGCTTAATCTATAACCATGTATATGTGATCTCTATATCATTTAATAATGAGCCTTTTTGTGATAACAGTATACTCCGAGTAGAGTCCAGTATAAAAAAAAACAAAAAAAACATTTGCTTTACTTGTAACACATATTCAAAAACAATAATCACAAAAATTTGAAATTTCACATGAAAAGCTTATTTTAAATTATATTTATTTTAACATACTCCTGAAAAATTAAAGTTCATAGAGTTAAAAGTTTTTTTTATTCTAGACTTATATGCGATAAAGATATTTTTTAATATTTTTTTTTTTTTGCATTTCGGTTTTTTAAACGATTCATTTTCGATTCTGAGTCCACCCTGTTAAGCAATATCCAAAGAAAAAATAAATTAAGACCGCACCTAAGTCTATATTTGCTGCTATAGATTGTTAAAACAATTCAAGATTATGAAGCCACAATAGAATCTTACAAACATTTTGTTATAAAGCTTCGAACAATTTCTAGAATTATATATTATTTTATTTATATGACCCTACTAAATAGAATAGAATATAAACATTTTTTTGAACAAGTATATTCAGTCGATTGATAGGGTAATGAGTATTTTCAAGTAAATTTGACAAATATTTCTTCGTTACTAAAAAAAAAAATACTCGAACAGAATTACTCGTTTCAGTCGAATTTTGTAAACAGCTTAGAAGCATCTCCTCCGCTAAGTGGTCAAAAGTTTCATGGTTCAAATACTAGCAAGCTCGATAACAGTAATATTTTTTAAATTATGAACGATTTTTGTTTTTACTGCTTTACTACTATTTTGTTTGAGACGAAATTCTTTTCTTATTTCAATAAAAATGTCGCCATTAGGGCATCCAATCCCGGACGCCTTTTGTTATACCGGGATTTTGGGATTCATAATTCTACTAATTCCGGGATTCACCAAAAAATTGTAGAGAAATTCGGGATTCGGGATTTCAAAAAATTTAGCCCATCGATTTTCAAATAATGGGAATTAACGAATTTCCTGAAATGAAAAAATGTGAGGCTTTTTATTTTAGCTCCTTTAGAGATTTCAAACGGTTTTACCCGATTTCGTTAACCGAGAAATTTACGAATTTACTAAAATTTTAATAAGGGAGATTGTTCAGCTTTCACGCGGATTTAAAAAAAAATGTTTATATTACTGTCACAATCCCGGGATTTTTGGATCACAAAATTGGAAGGGATCCTGGGATAGGAGGCACTAGTTGCCATCCTAATGTTTTTTTTTTTCATAGCCCAGCTCTTAGATAATCAACAATTAATGTATCTTAAATGTTACTTTTACCGCCTGTGTGGTCGAGTGGTCAACGTCGTTGGCTACCGATACGGAGGGCACGGGTTCGAATCCCAGTACGGGCAGTTTTATATATTGATTTTTCAAACGATTTATGAATTTCTGTTCAAGGGCATGGATGTGTGTGATGTCTTGAATACCCCCCTCCCACCCATCTTATCCTATGAACGGGGCGTATTGAGAGCGATTAGCTAACCACTAGTTCTGTCCTAAGCCTTTTCCTACTATTCCTACTCTCTTTGGAAAAAGAGAGGTTGAGCAACTGAGTAACAAGCAGTTCTCGTAGAAACACTTATGTTGAGATAAACTCCATTAGGAGTCCATATGCTCCATATTGAGAGCGGACATGGTAAAAAAATGTTACTTTTACTGATTTATTGATATTATTATCATCATAAATATCTTCATATATTTGACAAATGATTTGTTTTTAAAGCCCAGTTGGAATATACATTTTCATCAGCTAAAATTCTTCAATCGTCAAAGAAACTCCGTGGTGCAGTGGTCGACGTCGTTGGCTTTCAAAACAGATATCTCTGGCTCAAATCCCACTACGAAATGCATTTTTCAATATTTTCGATTAAAGAGGTGAATGTTGTTTGTGATTTTCTCCAACCTTTCCAATTGTAAAATTAACAAGGTGTAGCGAGTGAAATTAACTAACCACAATTCTTTTCCCAGCCAAATCCTATATTTTTTCTAGTATTATCGAAAAAATAAAGATTGAGAAATTGAGTAACAAGTTGGTATCGTATAAAAATAAAATGTGTTGAGATACCTCCCCTCTATTACTAAGCTATATTCTTAACATTGGCAGTGGACATAGATTGAAAAAAAAAATCAAAACGCTCTTTTAAAAATGTTTGCTTTACTAAAAAAAAACGCCAATGTTCTTGGAACCCTGAAAACATATTAGGCTGTCAAGATATCAATTTTAAGCTCAGACAGACTGTGATAATTCAAATTCGCATACTATTATTTCATTCCATATTGTTTATGAACGTGAATAAATATTCAACAGCAGGTATTAAATTTACACGTGTCTCATATAACGAATATCCACATTTGCAAAAACATTCTATTAGCCTGGTTTTCTTGAATAAAATCCCGACGAAGAGTTTCCAGAATGAGTTTGTTTGGAAAATATTATATCTCTGGCGAAAAAAAACTGATACCTAATATTTTTATGCATGTTTATCTTTCATGAAATCTCTCGAAAGTATTTTCATAATACCATTATTAAAACTCGTCCTTGTTCCATATTTTTTTCTAGAAAACTGTATATCCTTACATCATATTTTTCGTTTTGTGGTTATATTTTTGAGGTTTGCGTACGTTTAATATCCAAGTAAAAATAGTCTTTTTGTGAGTGAAATACAATTTGCTAATAATATTCTGTTATTAACTTATTCATCAAAAATGATAGTTAAGAGGGAATTTCTATTTATTACACTATTTCTTCAGGAAAAAAAGAATATTCAAACAATCTACAAACGATGCCGGTTTGAGTAGTCGAATGGTCAAAGTCCTTGGCTTCGGTGACGGAGGTCTCGAGTTCAAATCCTAACATGCACAGTTTAAAAAAAAAAAATCAATCGATTTATATATTTGTGTTCGAGGACATCATATTGTATTGAATTATCTTTCTACCCATCCACCCGTACTATCATAAAAATGGGCCTAAAAAGAGCTTTTATCTAACCAATCCTATCCTTATCCTTATATCTCTAC
This sequence comes from Himalopsyche anomala, assembly GCA_031772345.1. Taxonomy (NCBI): domain Eukaryota; kingdom Metazoa; phylum Arthropoda; class Insecta; order Trichoptera; family Rhyacophilidae; genus Himalopsyche; species Himalopsyche anomala. Next base: position 18,035,507 of record CM062827.1, on the reverse strand, counting down.
GCTCTTTTAGAAAACCTAACAACTGAGTAACACTCAGTTTTCGTAAAAAAAAAAGTGTTGAGATAATCTTAATAAGGAGGCCATATGCTCCACATTGGCAGCGGACATGGTTTAAAAAAAGCAACGAGTAAAGCTATATCCAATAATAATTAAAATAATAATCTTTACAAAAAGACTCTATTGTCATTCCAACAAGAGTCTGCAGTGAACAAAAAATTAACAAATTATATAATTGAAAAGCTTAAAATCAAAAATGAACACACCTTTATTTTCTTAGTAGACAAAAAACACACTTTATTTATAAAAACATAGACAATTTTTATTATGACTTTCACTCTTAATTGTATAAAAACAACGAGGTTTTTAGCGACGTTAAAAAATAAATTCTGTTATTTTGAATGAGCACCCTACATTATATTATATATTATAGTGATGTCTCATTTTCTTTTAAAACTGGATTTAACCGTGTTTGATTATAAACTCCTCATATCTAAAATTATTAATACCCTGTCTAAAACAATTACTAGTCAATAGCAACCAAACATGCATGAAAAAAAGCTTATTATAGTTTTTAGCGATACACGCAAAAAAAAGTCATATCCATTCTTTTTAAATATGAATTTCACCAAGAAATTGATTGATAGTGAATATTTAACCTATATTTCAAGGTTTCCATCACGTATTTGCCTTTACGTTTTTTATTTATTATTTAAGCCCTTTTAGTTGTATTTACGCTCTCAAATATCTACACTATTTACTTAGCTTCCACAGGAATATAGATTGAACATTGTTTACAATAGCAGAGCGAATTTTCATCCTTTGTTGGGGGAATTTGTTATTCATATGTATTTTTCGAGATAAGACCGAGAAGTATCGTATTTTGTCTTCGCGAATTTGCTTTACAAACCGGCTCTTTCGTGCGAAAATTTAAAAATGTTTCAAGTCTGTAACGTACATTTTTTTGATTTTCTGCAGATCAAATATAGCCGTTTAACCACAACAGTAATATTATGGTTAAATATCTTGAATATAAAATTAATAAAATCGTTGAATTAATCTACAGAATATTATGTAACCGATTAGTTCAATGTCAGTAAACTAGTTATTAGCGCTCCTTTATTATAATAAAGCCAAATTTATATTGAATACGTATTTTTAATAAATTATTTTAAGCTACTTATTTCTTGTGCCAAGAACAATTATTAAAGTCGATGCACTTATACAAATGATGACTTGTATTTTGTACGTAATGTTTTACTTTAGAAGGTAGAATTTGATACACCCAATTTTTTCACACGATTCTCAAATTGCACGGTCCACTAAAAAGAACGAGTTAGTTGTTATAGTACGATTCTTGCAAACCAAAACAACAAAAAAGTAACGAATTTTCTAATAACAATAAATTCAACAACATCTATGAGCATACCACATTAGACTTGTCAGGCAATTCTAGCGATAAAAGCAATCCAGTCCCACATAAACGTGCCCGTATGCTATCAAGTGGCGATGCATAATACTATTTATTATTTTTTCAAAATAAAATACATATGCATGAATAATATTTTAAAGATTTTTGGTTGGGTTTTCATTTTTCTTTTTGCATGATTTTCTACACCACATAGTTATTTTTTCAGATAACATGCTATTTTTAAAATTACAGAACCAATCTTCTACGTACTCTATCATTTTTTAACGACTTTTTTTATACAATGTGTTAAGTGGAACGTATCTACCGTGGAAAAGAAGTGTTGAATGTACATATATTATATCTCCACGGCGGAATGATTTTTTAAAGGTATATGAATGGTTGGTTTTTGAAGAAATATAATGTTAATACTTTTATGCGTAGTAAATCAGATAGTCAACCAAACTAGTCGCTGCTTAAATTATAATTTTAAATACAATAAATATAGAATATAAAGTATGTCAATTTACTGGTACCAAATAAATTAAAACTCTTTGTTTCTACCCTGCTATAACTCAAACATATTGATTATAAAATAACAATGATGTACGAACGAGATTATAATAATATAAAATAGCTTAGATTATTCCACGTATTGTGCTACAAACTGTGACACGAGTTTCGCCTCTTTCAGAAGCATCTTCGGACAAACTACTTTCACAAATGCTTGCTTAAGTACGAATGATTTGAATTTTATTATTATGATATTTTATAATAAAAATCAAATAAAAATGGGAGGCAAGAAAGGGATGATAGAAAAACAAACAAACGATAATGGTAACACAAATGACATTTACATTAAGAAATGATCAACTAATAAGTTGCAACAATTAGGACGGGTTAAACCGTTGGAAAATAAATTTAACAGTGGCGAGCCACCTGTTTTATTCAGGATATTTTTTAATAATATTTCTTTATTGTTAATACTTTTATTGATTTCTAAAAATTCTAAGCTATTCATTTTTAAGCCTTTTTTATTTACTCGATAGAGTATTTCTACGTTACTGTTCTGATTAAAATTATGTTCGTTTTCTATTAGATGATTGGCAAAAATTATAATACCTATTTTGATCATATCGTTTGAGCAAATTCTTTATATTTGACAATTCAAAAAAAACACAATGTTTTTGACCTTGAGACCTAAGGTAATTCGTATTTTCCATTTTATACTTTCAACTAGTATGTATTATATATTAAATTGCATAGACTTTTCCAACAAGATTGAATCACTAATGATATCGAGTTCAATATTAAATTCATTGACCCGGTTAAATATTTGAAATAAATGATTTTTAACAACCCAAACATGTTTTGGTATCCTATGAATAACAATTCCAATACTTTACAAAGCATGCAAATATTGAATTAAAATGCAATCATTCTCATTTTTTACTAAAGAAATAAAAAAATCTTTTGATTTTTATTCTTTAATATTTCAAAACGCTTTAAATAAGATTGCTATCCAAACATCGAGACAACAAATCTTTTATAAGCTTACTCAACCATTTTTATTTTTTTTACAAAACAAGTATTATTTTCGATTACAATATATTTTTTAAGCCTTTCTTTTCATTTTATTTTGTGTTTAATTAAAAATTAGGAATTTAGATGCTTTAAAATAAAAGAGCGTATCTAGATTTTGTTATTATGAGATATCGCAATTTACTGTTTTTTTTAATATTTGGTTATAATTTATACTACAAATAAAGTTTTGATTAAGTCAAATTTTTGCTTTATTTTTTTTTATTTTCAACAATCCTTGTCCCAAATGCACATAAAGCTGCGATATTACATAACTGCAAAGATCAAGTTATGCCCATATGTTTTTAAGCATGCAAATTCGATTTTTTTCATTAAAATCATAAGCCATAAAAATAAGAAAAGTAGTTTTCTTTTTTTTTAAATTTTAGTGCTAAAACAGCATTTCTTTTAAAAAAAAACCTTTATTGAATTAATAAATAAATATCGATTATCTGAGTCGACTTCTTTTCGTGGGTATAACATATATTTTCAGAAATAAATAAGGTGAGATAAATAAAAAAAAAAAACACATTTTCAGCCCACCACTGGCACCCAACTCGTCTTATAAAGTAAACGTTTTGCCAAACAGAATTTATGACTCGACAAAAATGCTTTAATCAACTAAGGTTTAAAAAATAGGTAGATTCATGAGGAGATTACTGCATAAATGTCATGGAACAATTTTATCATCAATAGATGTCGCTGTATCGAAATCTAAGCCTTTTTTCTCGCCGTTTAAGCCTGGTGGTACATAAAAAAGTATATCGGGTGCAAGGTCGAGTGGTCAACATCGTTGGCGGTTGGCATAACGGTACGGTGCTTATGAGTTCAAGTCCCAGTACGGACAGTTAAAAAAAACAGCCGAATTAAGAATTTCTATTTAAAAGGATTTTTTAGGATTAAAAGTTCGAATATACTATGGAGCGTAGCGATAACAATCAATTTAACATTAGCCTGGTCCTTCTATCCCTACTCTCTTCGAAAAAAAAAGTTTAAAGAACAAAGTAACACGTAGTTTTCGTAGAATTTTTTTGTTGAGGTTAGCTTCATTAGAATCCCATATACTCGACCTTGGAAGCTTTAATGGCTAAAAAAAGTAATCCAAACAATATATTTTACCAAAGAAAATTAAATAGACGGCTAAAATATAAATATGACAGTAAAAATCTAAATACTATCATGAATATATGATTTAACTGCTGTCTATATAGCCCTATTTTATATATTCTCCATGAACGAAATTGCCAAGTATTTCTTCAGAATCAGAATGAAAAAAATGCTTTGCAATCATTTGAATAGCTCTCACACTGTCCTTTGAGCCGATTTGGTTCACTAATGACGTGCCTCTCGATAAATCGCAGTCTAGAGCAGGGGTCGGCAATCTAACGTACGCGGGTCAAACCTGGTCTATCGCCTACTTGCGATCCGGCCTAAATCCGACCTGTTGATTAAGTCACAAATCTCAACAAACAGCTTTGTGCATTTCCCATAATGTCAAAATTACAATTTGAAGTAAAAAATAAACATATAAATTCTTTGCCACCTCGAAAATTTGCCACTGATAATATTTTAATTTTCTAAAATTAATTTAAATGTTCATTTAAAAAACCTGGCAAACTGAAGTTGCGATTTTTTTTAAATAATCATCTGATAAATCTTATCTCGCTTGAGCTTGCTCTACTGACCGGGTCTGGGTTCGATTTTCGGTAAGGTCAATGTCAAATTTAGATTATTCAATTTAAATTAAAGACTTAAGACATGGATATTTGCTATGTCAATTTACCTCGAGTTGATCTTGAGAGACTTACAATGAAAAATCTTTATCGATATTGTCCCGTATGATCTTTCAACTTAAAAATATTTGGCTCATTGGTATTGGCAGTAATTCCAAATAATAAAAAAAGATGTTTCGTTCATTTGTATGTAGGTTAAACCAACATAATATATCGCCAGCTTAATTCCATAACTAAAAATAAAATTTAAAATGTTTTTGACATAGCTATTGAATATGTTCTCCAATTTCTTTCTATAAAACTAAATTGAACAATATTTAATTTTTACAAATTTACAAAGAACTTCATTTCATTTTTTATCAACTATGATGATTACTTAGATTATATCACGACTGAATTTCATTTTTCAACGATTTGTTAAATAAACGTAACCTCGTTGTAGTATTACGGTAGCTTTAAATCGACTGTGGAAAGGAAAAAGGATGTAACCCACACATATCAAATTGTACAGTAGACGCAAAAAACATGTTTTGATGATTTTGGGCCATTTGCAAATTATAAATTATACACAACCTTTAAGTGCACAGAGACTTCTAAACTGGTGTTTAATTGACATAATCTAATATTTATTTAGAAAATTGTATAGAAAAAACCTTTATTTCAGTCTTTTTTCTTGGTTTTAATTAAAGGTCATCTTTTTCAAAATTAAAAGCTAAATTTAGATACTAATTCGTCATTTTCAGATTGTATTCTTTTGATAGAACTTGTATCAAGTTTGATACATTGTGATTATCAAAAAAATCTTGTTTTGAAACAACTGTGGGTTAAGTTCTCTTTTCTTTTCCACAGTCGATATGATATTCATATGATCAACGCCTTGCTAAATAGTGATCACATTCTCTTTAATTTATAAGTATAATCATTTTAATAAACATCTTTGATATATATTCCGTCAGTTCTTAAACTTTTACGATCTGGCTTACGGAAAAAATTGCCTACCCCTTGGTTTTCAACATTTACAAACGATTTCAACCGTTTAACACTAAATATTTTGAAGACCACTAACACGCAATTAAAAACATTTATTGAAACATTAAAGATTATTGCTAAGTATTATGTTTTTTGGTTTTATATTCATAACACGTAAAATTTACTTGATACGTATTTTAATTTTTGAAAACCGTTTTAAATACTTTATCACAGGGATATCGAATCAATACAAAAGATTTTAAAAAATTGGAATAAAATACCCCGTGTTCACTGAGAGATTTTTCTTATTTTTCGCATTGAATATTACAGCAACCATTAAAACTATTTACGGTCTAAGATGTCACTATTTTTAAACGATTCAATAAAAATGAAAACGGTGTTCTTTTACACTTCTATCGTCACTTTTAGATTGTCTTACAATGAGTCATTTTCTCTGTTTTCAAAATTTTAAAAAAATTTTGCGTTTCGTTGGATTTTTCAATGTGATTTAATTATTCATTTTTTATTTATATAGAGTTTTTAAAAAAGAAAAGCTTGTAATATATTTTTTTAAAACTAGTACTCAAAAAAACAATCAAAAAAAAAATTATAACACAAATGGAAAAAATGAATTAATAATTTTCTTGAAACTAATTTTACTGAAATTTTACACACATTTTATAAAAAAGTTTGAATAGTTGACCATTCTTCTGAAATCAATATCAGTACTAATTTCAACTACGTATATTATCTTTCTCAGGGTGGCTGACATGTAATATGAGTTTTGAGTGGTTAAACTATTCCATACAAAATTATAGTGCTTATGACGAGCTATAAACGTCTGAGCTAAACAAAACTTTCTTTAATTTTTTACATTAAGCTCCTGTTATACAAAGCTTGAATTAAGGAACAATGGGTATTCATTTTCTTTTTAATATTTGCAAATTTATTACAAAAGATTTCGTCTAGACTTTATAAAATACCCATTACATTTTAATCTAGGTTTTTATTTTGTGACTACTTTATATAATACTATTAAATAAAATATTTTATGTCACTTATGAAACGAAATAAATTGATTTATATTTTTTCTCTTGGTTCCTATAAAAAAGATTCTAAGTTTATTTAAGAAGTTCAATTTCGTCTACTAATACGATACGATACTTTTCTAAGAATGGACATTAGCGTTTATTTAAATATGCAATATCTGTATTTCCTTCAAAAACTTATCTTTTTAACTAATTTTAATTATTTGACTCCACAGCAATTTTCAACACAATATGTATTCCAATGTTTTAAAAAACACTATATGAAAGAGATATATTTCTAGTGTATGTAAAATTCAAATAAATATGTTGTGATATCTAATAGTTGAATCAGTTTTGTAGAATAATTATTATTTGAGTACTAATTACTAACTCTGAACTAAAAAAAGTTAATTTTTTAACACATCTACTTATCAAATGAATCGATTTACAAATACCTGAAACTTTCCAATAGTGTGTCAGTGTTAATTTGAATAAAGATAAAGGATAAACATCAAAATCTACACAAAGGCTGTAATGGGCAATCTATCATGAACCAATCTGAGCCCTCTTGTTGCCTACAAACAACCAAACCCTCCGCAACAAAACAGAATTCGTTGTATGGCAATTGTGAGCCAGGAAAATAGGCATATTATGTTTCTTTATGCTGGAAAATTAAGCTCAATGAAAGGGCACAATCCATCACGCCGAATAGCTGGCATAACGATAATAATGTGTCCACCAGTATAAGCTACCAAGGCTTTCGAATTTGTTAAGTACTACTAAGCTTAGATTTACAAATATTGGCCATAACTTTGCGTCACATTGATTACTTGTGTTCACTTAAGTAAAGTATTTCGCTTTCATAGTCCTAAATGATAATAACGTTTCTTAGAGATATTTTTCTTAGGGAAAGAATTTTCATGTTATTTATTATATGTTATCAAAGTAGTTAACATTCAAAATATTTAAATTTGTTGACTATCAGTTATGATATAATCACGGCTACATAGTCGTAAAAAACCCGCGATTCCGATATTTCTATACTTCTGAAACGCTCAGTAAACATGTAAATTTAACAGAGTGAGTATTATTAATCTTATTGGTAATTATTTTACAAAGACAGATTAAAGTTTTGTGTATATTCTATAATATTTGGATCACAGGAAAGAGTTTATTATAATCCATTGTTGAGTATAAAATACAATACATATACAGATAAAATAATAATCCTTCTAGCTTGCCTTTTCATAACACTGTGTGGTTTATCCACTTTCATAACTCTATGTTATTAAATTTGTCGAGTACTTTGTACTATAAAAAGTTTTTTTTTCACCATTTTTGGTTACGCGTACATACCCATTCTACGATAACATAATAGCATAATATTTTTAACAGTGGGGGAGGTAAAAATAATGCCAAAATTTTGAAAAAATAACTGTTCAAGAGTGGTCAATTCTTTTGTAAACAATCGATTCGTTCATTGGTGTCATTTTTTTAACCTCATCATTTAATTCGAAAAACTTTACATGTATACTTAATTACTTATATTAAACCATGATAAAATTATAATTGATATTATATCTAACTAAAAGTTCTTCCCAGAAATAAGGTTTGTCTGTTCGAATAATTCCCAGAACGCCAGAACGTATATCGGATTACGCAGAATGTGATAGATACCAAAAAGTTTTAAAGCGAATCCCGTCAGCTCTGTAGGCGTTTTGAAGGTTCCAATGATTTTCACGTGTAAATAAATTGTATTTAAGTTAAATAGAGAAGGAATAAGCTGCAGTTATTTTAAGCAGAAGGAAATATATTCTTTGTATTTTTGTGTTGAAATCATCACCATAACACAGGGTTTCTCAACGGGGGCCACAGCGTATTCCAAGAAGGGCACAGACATTATTGTTTTAAGGGGAGCCACAGTACCGTTAAAGGGGGCCACGGGATAATTTTCCGAAATCCGTAAATTGATGTTTTTTAAACACTGAAAGAGCTAAAAAAGTCTGACAGCGTTAATTTTGGAAATTCCTAAATTTTCTGGAATTATTCGAAGGAATTGGATTTTTATTCGAATTTCCTGGATTTTTGAAATCCGAAAACATCCGAAGTCTCGCGTCTTTTCGTTTCGGTCCCAAAATTTCTTATAACACTTATAATACTTCAAAAGTACAAAACAGATATGGGAGGCACAGAAAAATAAAGATACTCAAAAAAGGGCACGGCCCAAAAAAGGTTGAGAAATACTGCCATAACACACCGTAATATTAAACGCTCGAATGAAGTGAAAATAATGTCTGTTGAAGAGAAATTAGCAATTGTATGCTAAAATTAACGTTAAACATTATTAAGGATAGGTAAATTACACGTAAGATGTTCTGATATAATGTTTATTATACACTTTAGCGTCGTAATAACTTACTGCTCGATTTAATTTCGACTGTGGAAAGGAAAAAGGACGTAACCCACACAAATTTTACAGGAGGCGCAAAAAACGTGTTCTGATGATTTTGGGCCATATGCAAATTATGAATTATACACAACCTTGAAGTGCACGGAGACTTGTAAGCTGGTGTTTTATTGACATAATATAATATTAATTTAAGAAATTGTCTAGGAAAAACCTAACCTTCATGGTTTTAATTTTTTACAAGGTCATCTGTTTCAAACTTAAAAGCTATTTTTTTATATTAATTCGGCATTTGTAGCTTGCATCCTTTTGATAGAACGTGTATCAAGTTTGATAGATTGTGATTATTGACAAAAAGCTGTTTTGAAAAAACTGTGTGTTACGTTCTTTTTCCTTTTCACAGTCGATTTTAAGTAGTTATCGCTTAGACAAGGTATTGCTTCGTTGATTTAAATTTTATTTAATTAATCTATCACTCATTTTTTTATTCTCAAATAAAGTTATAATTTACTAAACATTACTCATCGCAATCACACAATTGATTACAGCTTAAATTACAGCACTTTTCGGTGATGATTGGGGTCCTAATCAATCGAAAATACGTGTTCGTTCGTAGTTTAAATGTTTATTAAACTACTGTGTGGGCAACAATTTAATTCAGCATTTTATTGTTTATCTTTATACGTTACATATTATATTATCTTTTATTTACAAGAACACAAAAAAAAATAGTTTCGATGGATTCGCTGGTAACTTTGTTGAAATTCATTTTATTTGTAACCAATTCAACCAATAGAATAACAAGTCATTAAAAAACAATTTCATATTTACAATTATTCGTATTCATTACACGTTCTGGTAACTTCGACATGTGCTAGCAATTTATTCGTCTCGCCATAAATAAGAAAAAAAAACATTTTAATCACAATAAGTCGAAATTGAAAGATTTTATACACTGAACCCTGGTTTAATGTATACAAAATTTATTTTATCCACTATTTGAGGGCAGATACTGCAATCCTTTTTAATTTTTGTACATATTTTAAAATCTGCTTTTTAAATCTTTAGTTCCCACAATTTTCATATGAAATATTCAAAATTTTATTTGAATTATTAACTTTTTAAGAGTAGTCGAAGGCTTGTAGAGTAAAAAACCTTCAATGTAATTCATTGAATCGATTTTTTGTTATATAAACACCACAAAAATATTAAATAAACCTATTTGCGTGAATTGTATACCAATATATGAAAAAACGTATGCTTCCAATTAACGTTTTTTCTCTGATATCATTTTTTTCGCCAGTCTTTTCAAAAACATAAAATGGGGGTTTTACTGTTGTCAAAATATATGTCAATATGAATTAAAAGTAATTTTCAGCGAATATTTGGAATCCTTAGGGAGGACGATTATTTTGAAGAGTGGTGGTTAGAAAATACTCTTAAGGTCTCAGGTACTCAATCAGTTTTCATATAATTATACGACTAATACTAACTTAGTAAAAACACAATAATCCTTTGTACTTCATTCCACTTTATTTAATATGTCAGGACCGGTTTCGCTCGTACAAAGGATTATTGTGTTTTTACTAATATAATGCCTTTCCACCAAGTATTGACAGTGAACACCCTAAAAGTAATACTAATTTGCTGAAACATGGACTTTTTATCAATATTGCATTGTATTTCTGAATGTGTCTTATTATTGTAACAACCAGCATGTTTATTGTGATAGCAGCACAAAGCAACATTTGTCTCTCTGTTATTTTGTAATACCCACCGAAGTGTTTGAAGCATTTTATCATTCTTCGTGGATGTAAACAGTAATATTATGTATATTTTTATGAAACATACGCAAATTTCTACCACGGTGCGCGCAGTTTTCTTGCAATTTAAGATATCAGAATTTATTGGCTGCGATTCAAGACGTAAGTCTGCATTGCACGGCTGCATATAACGTAGGCATGTTTCTGCTGAAAATGAAATATTGCCGATTTGCGAATGCTTTATTGCATTTTTATTTCAACCACGTACCGCACGACCTTTGTAAGATTTATATCTCTTTGTTTATCATACAATTTCATATTAACATTCGGCTGTCAGTAGAATCAAAACAAGTTCATATTTTCTGTAATAAATCCATCATCTGTCACTATCCGATACCCGTACTTCAAAAAGTAAACATATATGAATATAATTGAGAATTTTTTGCTAAGGGCTTCCAACCTGGTTTAAACTAAAACCAGTTAACCGTTTTATTGTCTGTTTTAAGAAAACCGGTTAGTTGCTTTGGATGGTTAATTGGATGCCCTAGTAGTGCATTATATTTGGATTAACATTGGCAACTAAGAATGTAATAAAGCTATTTCAAAACATCATTCTCTCGTGATCAAAGTTCCCTCTAAGCTGCGCGAGTGCGCGGCTGCGCAGCAGTTGGGAAGCCCCCCTCGCGCTTATTCCGGGTTGGCGCACACTACAAGACAGTTGTTCAATTAATATTTAATCGGTCTGCGCAGTCTCCGCGCAGCCTATGAAATTTCCGCGCAGCTAACCATTCGGCTTAGAGGGAACGTTGCTCGTGATTCGAACATAACTTTTAAATTCATACCAACATAAAACTAAATAAAAAAACTTCTTACCAAATATATAAATATATTTTGCTTTAATTATAACCTACGTCTATTATATGAATACCATAATATATACCTTCAATGAATCCTCACAAAAGAGTTTGTTTTTAAAATAATTCACTGTAATGTATAAATATATTCATATTTTAGATCGAATTGGGTTATATTTGATTGAATTTATTTTCAGTAAAATGATAGCTAGCTATTTAATAATCGTTTTGGTAATTGATAACGCTTTATGATTAATTAGTCGATTGATATATTAAGTAATTTTATTATAATATAATATCTATGATATCATATACCATTTGATTAAATCAGATAATCTATGTTGCTATTTGATAATTGATAACTAAATACCTTCTTCAGAGCTTGGCTCTACCGATCAAGCGGGTATGAATTCATGTCTCGAATTCAAGTCTGCTCAAAATCATTTTTATTTCCAATTTGAATTTGAGATCTAATACTTGAATAAATGTGTATTGTTCGAATTATAAGTGACTTACAAAACATTTTTATCGAGATAATCTCGTATGATCTTTTCTTTGAAAGTATTTGACGCGTTGGTACAACTTCTAATGTCAAATATTTTTTTATTATTTTAAAAACGAAAAAATAAAATTTAACTTAAAACCGACCATAGCGCCTAAATTATTTTACAAATATGTTTAATTGCTATCTATTTTTGTTTGCATTGTTCAGTGTCAGTTTATTTCTGTCGACAAAAGAAATTTTCTCGTTTAATCCGTAAACCAACTCATTTCAGATGTATTTGATAAGACGAAAGAGAAGTGTGCACAATAATACATAACCTAAATACGTCTGAAATCGCTGCCAATCTCGTTGAAAAACCCAACTCCAACTTGCAGATAGAATAAACTTACAAAAGAGAAATTCAGCAGGCCGAGATTATATGGTGCAGCTACCACAACAACAAAACAATATTCAAGTCACTGTGATTTATGAACAAAAGAACTTCTTGCTACAAGGAATCATACTCCTCCGCGAACTATCTTCAACTTTTGTTCAAGAGTTTTGCGACGTAGCTCGAAGGCAATCGAGCGCATAAAGATTCTAGCTATTTGCAAAAGCTAACACTTGCTTTTACGTATTAAATGAAAATAATGTTTATTTTCTCCTCATATAATTTAAAAATTATAGCCGGTACTTTTCAGAAAAAAAAACGTAAAGCCGTGATTTTTTAAAAACACCATTTAACTTTTTCGGTTCTAAGCTCAAGAAATGCGACCCCAATACCCACATTTTCTTAAATATCTATTTTAATATGGGTGATACAATGTTTATAATTACGGTATTCTTATGTCATAGTTTTTTGAACCTTTTGTAGCTTATATAAATACGCGATAACGCAATAACGAGATAAGCGCCCGCTTATCAGCGATCGTTTGTAAGAAGCGTCAGTTGCAAATTCATATTTGTGCTGGGATGACGTATTTTTTACGCGCAATTTAAAATATGATTATTTATTAAAAAAAACAAAATGTATGAGGAATGATGCAGAGAGATATTTTAAAGCCCTTAGACTATTTTTTTTTTTTGAAATTTATAAGAATAAGGCCAATAATGAGGAAACTACTGGGGTCCCTAAACGACCCACATCGGCAGAGAAGTATTTTTCTAGTCTCCGAGCCGCGAGAGTTAAATTATTGCATCCAACAGGATTAAAATTTCACATTAAACAAGACAAATTTCAATAAAATACAAGTATCCAATAAATATTAGAAAATTGGTATTGTATTTAAAATAAGGTATAAAAAAAAGCTTGTAATGCCACTGACTGAAAAAGGGCTTTCCTGTGCCTGTATATATGGGCTGGATTATAACTTCATACGGTAACCGGGTGTGGCTTTATTATGAAATACGTATTGAAGTTTTTGTCGTGTTTTTCTATCCATGTAGAGTCCCAGTCTGCGACACATTATTTCTTCCTCGGAAAAATAAGCAGAATTTTAAGTCGACAATAAGGCCGGCAGTAGTAATTTATACACTTATACGTACATCACCAAATAGTAATGTCAATGAGATGTTTATTCAAAACAATTTCCATAGTCTATCAAAGTTAGGTCAAAGAAATAATATTTCGTATTAGATACCACTAAACGCCTACTTATGATTTTTCGATCATTTTATATAAGATAACAATAGTGATTAAAGTGTATTTTATAAAATATTATTTTTCTTACAAATCAAATATATATATAATTCAAAGTTCACTTTTAAGGTGTTCACTGTCAATACTTGATGGAATGGCATTATAATAAAAATAATAAAAGATTTTTAGTACTTTTTCTACATAAAATTTATTTGATCAAGACCGGTTTCGCTCATCGCGAGCATTATCAACTGATAAGAAAAATATATAAACAGTCCTATTTATACAAGTTAAATTGAAATAAAAGGTGTAAGCAACTACTAACGATGAAAATGTGTGTTATAGGTCTACAAAAAAAAATAACCAAAAATTACAAAATGCTATTTAAATGTTACTATGAGCTGAAAAACATTTACTTTATTTATGATGTAGACGTTTCAAACACAATATAATTCCACATCGTCCCAAAAATGCCAGCGTGTCTGGCATAATTTTAATCTATACTCGATATGTAATGCAATTTAACGTTGTCATTTCCTATCTACGTAAATGTGTGAATGCTAGCAAAATCTTTCCTCCCATAGTTTTGGACATTGAATATGACAAATTATAACAAAATACATTTAGTAGAATTTTTCTAACGTAGATTGAACATAAAAAACATTATTTTACTAAAAATAAACATTTTTTACAAATTATTAACAAGCAAAGTTTAGGGACTAATGCCGCCTGTGTGGTCGAGTTTTCAACATCGTTGGCTACCGCTACGGAGGGCACGGGTTTGAATCCCAGTACGGGCAGTTTTATAAATTGATTTTTCAGTCGATTTATGAATTTCTGTTCAAAGGCATGGATGTATGTGATGTCTTGATTTCCCCCCTCCCACCCATCTTATTCTATGAACGGGGCGTATCGAGAGCGATTAGCTAACCACTAGTCCTGTCCTAAGCCCTTTACTTCTATTCCTACTCTCTTTGGAAAAATAAAGGTTGAGCAACTGAGTAACAAGCAGTTCTCGTAGAAACACTTCTGTTGAGATAAACTCCATTAGGAGTTCATATGCTCCATATTGAGAGAGGACATGGAAAAAAAAAGTTTAGGGACTTCAGACAATATGTCTAAATACTTTGTATGTTTATATTATATCACAATATGTAATATGGAAATTTTTGGGATTTAATTAGACTACATTACTAATAAATTCAATCTTCCAATATAAAAAGATTACTCATCCCTGGCATATTAAATATATCATGTCGAAATGGTTTTTGAAACTCTACACTTTTTAATTTTTTTTTTTTTTTAAATAACACCAACTTACTCAAACACAAATATTATTTTAACTTCTATGGCGTAATTTAGCAAAAAGTGATGTCAAAGGCTACATTAGTCAAATTTTAGGAAGCTGCTGTTTGAGATTCATATAGGTAGAGTTTTTTTAAGTAAATCAGAACGAGTAATGAAAGTTCATTTTTCATTTCTTACTACATCTTTTGAATTAAGACGATACTCTTAAGTTTGTATATGGTAATGCGCTACATGAAGTCATCAATTAAGCATCTGCAAATAATATATTCTCTTCAACAATGACAGTCAGCTTTCGAGAAGAAAAGGTGAACACACCAGAAACGTTTTATTTTTTATTATTCCCCAGTCGTAAAATTCAGAGTTGCCCGTTGTTGGAAAACAGAGCGCTGGAGATGTAAGTTTCCCCTGGCTTGGGGAAAATTTGGCAGAGAGCACTCGGCATTGTTATGCTAATTAATAGCAACACCAAAACTTCACCTATCCGTTTTCTTTTCAATGGAAAAGGCTTTTCAAGGCGTATTGTTTTACAGAGATTGGTTTTTAAATAAACGACCTGGCTTTGGCTCACTTTTTAATTGAATTTTTTTATACTAAACAACGAGGTAATGTTTTTATTATGTTAAAAGTGGAATTTTATTCATTTCGAAATAAATATTTGCTTTGATAATTTCCAACTATGAATAATAATTAAAAAAGATTTTTTTGTGTGAGTGTTATTTATATATTATGTATTATAATATTTTCAATGGCACACAAAGAAAATTTTAATGATGAAAAGAAATTACATCTGAATTAATAATTATAAAAAGAGTATTTTTTTAATAAAAATGAAATATTTTGTATTACCGCATTATATTATACCTTATTCTGTGTGCGAAAAGAAAAAAAAACGTCGTCGTAAAAAATGGAAAAAAAGAATTGAATATTATGCCATAATAGCTACGACATATATATATATATGACAGTTATGCATATAGAAGTAAGAAAACCAGTCAATTAAGCGTTTTCACATAAGTTAACTTTATGTTAAAACATCACATTTGCATGCAACTTTTAATAGAAAAGTAATTCTTGTTTTGGCTCTCCTGAAATGTACCTTTTGAAGACTTTTGCACACAGAATTAACTGTAAGGCTACCGTTCATTTAGTTCACGCTCAGTGTTGTAAATTTCGTTTTAGATAGACACTAAATAACACAAATATTAGTATAGTAATTTGAAATAATGATGACACTTGAGTCAGTCGAGACTTTCTTATACATGTTTTCTTATTTTTTATATAAAACTATTTAAGAACAGATTCTCAAAACTGTATAGCAAAAACAAACTGCGTTATTCTTTTAAAAAACAATTCCAAATCTGCATTGTTGCGAAGCAGTTTTAAATTTATTCAAATATGTTGCTTGCAAAAGAAACACAAAATATTTTGGCAATTTTCTCGCACTGAGATGATTTATTGCGTTGCGTATTTTTGAATTCGTTTATAAAAAATACATAAACAATTATTTGGGTTGAAACAAAACAAATATTGTAGAAATAATTTTGAAAATGCTTTTACCTCGATTACTGTTGATGTAAGTCACATAATTCCTACCAAAAAGTGTACAATTTGAACTCTTCAATGTTAAGCTAACATAATTTTAAAAAATATATACAACATACAACGATATTTAGTGAACTGTTGTGTATTTAAAGTACTTGTATCACATTAGAAAAGTGACAAGATAGGCAAACAAAGAATATTATTACAGTAAGGTATAAAAAAGTCTTTTTTGATAAACTCCAAACAACAATTATAATTAAGATGTTTTATCACTTTTAGGGTGTTCACTGTTAATACTTGGTGGATAGGGATTATGTTAAAAAAAGACAATATTCATTTGTACTTAATTTCCACTTTATTTTTATACCTTTATAGTTTAAGACCGATTTCACTCATGGCAAGCGTTGTCAACTGATAAAGAATATAATTTAACAGTGCTATTTATTAAAAAAAAATGAAACGAAAAGGTGTAAACAAGGTGTTTTTGTATAAATAGCATGAATATAATAAGTTTATACCAATTCATAGAAAAAATATTTGATAATATAGTATCCGTAACTTTATTAAAAAATATTGTTTTTTAATGAATATTTCATTGATTACAAATTGACGTCACCACAACTCGTTTCATAGCTGATATACGTATCCTTCATATAAACATTTCATGTTACTATGTTTATTGTAGTCAGCGATTAAAAATTTGAATTCGAAATAAATAACACTCTTTTCAGCGAACCTTTTAAAATATGCAAATAAAAGTGTTTCAGCTAATGCGGGCAATCTATATAAAACGGATTACGGTAACGCGATTTTTCGTGTTATTGGTTGCAATCCATTACGTGAATTAATATAAATTAGAGGCGACCAATCACCGGCCATTCCGATTCTCTATATCCGCGTGTGCACTGCCTTCCGAACACCTGGCATTTTCCGCGCCATATTCCAATATAACGCCCGACACCCATTGCATTTGAACACATGACAATTCGTGATAAAATCTAAGTGTGAATTTGCAAAATTATTTTTGCTAAGCCTAACGTATCACACAAAATGAAAGTCGTGACTTACCACTGCAGCGGACTTATTCAAAACACAATATAAATTCCGAATAACCTAATATTGCAAGTTACGTTTTGCACAAATAATCTTACGTAAACTATTAGTATAACCATAATGAATTATCAAAACCGAGCATCCAATGTTGTCAACCTTCACCATCACCAACCACTCGAAATATATCAACTGACAATCTTGGTCAAAAAATACTACTTTTTTCACATTTCTAACTCATTTTAACTATAAGCGGATGAGATGAAAATTTTCAGGAATCAGTTCTGGTCATTTAATGAAAATGAATAAACATAAAAAGATGTGTTTTATAATATTTTCATCAACAACATTATTGACTATTTTCTCTCACTTAGATCGGATTTAAGCCTTTTGAAAAGGAATTCTGTGATTAACAAATTTGCATACATAGTTAAATGTACCTATTGGCATTGTTTTCCTAAATTTCAAAGTTAATCCTTTATATAAAGGGCTTCACTTCACGTACCTTGAAGCGGTAGTAATGGTAGGATACTCACACGGTGTTAAGAAGATCTGTTCAAATTATTCTCATGGTCAATCGTCCAAAATACAATTTCATACATTAAATCTATCAACCGGTATACAAATTTACATATAAAGAAAATGTGTTTTCATCATTTCGTACCCCAGCCTGTTGTCGTAAGATAATACTTTTGAATTTATTTTCTCGTCAATCTGACGATATTATACACCACGTAGCTTAATGCAGTTGCGGATTATCTCATAACCACGTGAGGCGCGCGCGCGTGATGCCTTCGAATCTTAAAAACTTTAAAAAAATACATCCCATACATTTTAAATTCCGTTTTCAATATGTATTTATTTTATTATTTTACATGTGATCTTGATATAAGAAAAGCAGGGCCTCCGAATTTTATTACGTCCTGGGTCTCCCAATTGCTTTGTCCACTATTGGTTTAATGCAACGGAACAAATTAATAAGCAGTATATCGAAATCTTTGAATAGGCTCATGAGTTATCGGGTTCATGGCACAGTGGTCAACGTCTTTGGCTTCCATGCTAGATTCACAGTTTTGAATCCTTGAACAAACAGCATTTTTTTATCGATTCATTGATTTTCTGTTAGAAAGCAAGGACTTATCTTAGCCTTATCCTTTATCATTTATACCCTCTTCAAAAGAAAGATAGGTCAAGGAAATGATTTTTTTTTTCTAAAAGCAGTTCTTGTAGAAAAAAAAACTTCTATTACAATACCTCCATTAGAAGACCAAGAGGTCCACATTAGAAACGGGCATTAATTAAAAAATATAATAATTTATATAATAATAATTATAATAAGTTACTTACAATAGCTTACTGAAATAAATATCTTTTATCTAGGCGTAAACTGTTTGTGAGCGTTTTTCCAAGCTTCAACATTTATTTAAACCATTTTTCAATGCAGCCAACTCACTAATGGAATAGTTTTTTTCCTCTATTCTCAGCTGCAGGCAACATATTACTTCAATAAATTTTATCTGAAAACAATTTCATTCCAAATCAATGCACAATTTTTAAAGCATCAAATATAGTCTGCAATAAAACAAATTTTTATATCGTTTACTGATAGATTTTTTAATTATACTTGTATTACCTGTCAGAGATATTATATTTCTTTTGATCTAGTAACTTTTGAATTCTTATGTACACATTAATTTTGTATTTTTGTTTACTTTTCTTTTATTAAAGATACTCCCAAAAATGTCTCTCCATAACATATTTCCGGCGATGAGAATGATTTTTCAGAGAGTGATTGCCAACAAAAATCATCAGTAAACTAGCACGTTTATTATCGACTAACCTTAACGAATACATTTCTCTGTGCTAAATTTAAATTTAATCTTAAACTATTTAAATGTACTACTTTTTATATGGGTGTTTTGTGTATATTAATAAAATATTTTTATGTTGAATTAATAATAAATAAATTCGGCTTATTTTTTAGTTCAAGAATTTCGTATTTTGGGCTAATTTTAAGAGATGGGAACTGTCTACCATTTTTTATGGGGTTGTATTTTTTTTCCTCGGCAGTTTATGGAACGTATCATCCGTACAAAAAAAAGGATTGAGTGTTCTTATAAACCATCTATATTGATATTTATTTACAGGCTAGTAATAACTGTACATGTTAATCCATATTGTGTTTAGGGTGAATAATAATAAACGCAAGTTAAGGGAAACCGTTCTATGTTATAAAGAAACTGCGCTGTAAGAGTGCCGTGTTAAATCAAACAAAGATTTCTTCCCTACAATCTTCAAAAAGGGTTACCAGAGGCATACTTTCAAAAGCTACAGGTGCATTTTGTCTATTGTATCCGGCTTATATAACAATTTTTCTATGCCATGTAAATGAGGGTTGTTTCCCTTTGATTTTTTTCTTTTCATCGTTGAAATTCACGAAAAAAAGGAAAAAAAATCACGACACAATTATTTCTGAAGCCAGCTCGCTTACTCGACATGATTTCGCAATTGCCTTTAGGCGCGAGCGACGCTTGACTTACCATATTGCCGAATTAAATAGCGGCAAACTTTTCGCCGAGTGGATGTTACACTGTTTAGTTAAATTAAAAAGTTGCATTAAGGAATAAGTTTTTCTTCTTAATTAAAAATTTCTGCCATAATCCCTGTCAGCAATTGAGCAAAGTAAAGCCAGTTCGTAAAGATTTCCCAAAAATGAATGAAAACTTTCATGACATAAATAAAACTTTTCGACTTAAATATTTATCACAAATTATTTTACGGTTTTCTTTGGATATTTCAATTATTTATGATTTTTTAATAATTTATACTCAACAGGAAATGAATAAATACATAAATTAAATGACTGATTTTTTTTGTTTAGTATGTATAAAAACGTTTCGCACTATGGTTTATTGTATTTTTTTTCTGGATATCAAATTTATGGAGCTTTAAGTACCAGAACACCAAAGCGTCAAAGTTCTCCGAGTCTTCTTCATCGCTAATTTTTTGTAAAGTTGTATTTCCTTACCATCGTTGCAGATGGAAGGATGTGATCGCTACAGAGGTAAGAAACCCTAAGTAAAGCCAGTTCACGGGGACCCTGCAAATCGCATTCTATATGGTTCCCCTCATCCTATATCCGTACATGTACGCACCATGCTCATATATACATACACACATACAGTACACACAACATATTATAATAACGGCATTTTAAGCCATATTGTTATACACACACAGCAAAAATTTTAACATATTAATGTATGTCTCAAAGTTTCAATGACTTAACTCTTATGCTTACTCTGTATAAAATCATTTCACATAATTAAGTTTATAAAATAATACACGTAATACAATATAAAATATGTTTTCTTTTTAATATTGATTAAAAATGTATACTTCGAATTTTTGCAATCTATTTTAATTACTGAATATCATTTAAATAGAATCGAGTAAGGGTATCCCAAAAATGCATAAAATCTCATTCTACAAAATAATATCAATATATTAAGCCCTAGTGAAAAATATTGGTCGACAAACCACCATCTAGTGTGTGGTACAAAAAAAAAGCTTTTTTTTTTTAATTTTGAAAAATACGTCGATTCCCAGGATTTTAAAATTCGCCAACGAGCTGAAAAAGGATGTTTCACCTTCTTTTTCAAATTATTTTAAAATCTCTTAATTTCTAAAAAAAATCCCAGTGATCAATCCCGGGATCCCGAAAAATTGTGAATCCCGGGAATCACAAAAAGGGTCCGAAATTGGATGCCTTAGTTGTAAACGTAGCGTTTCTTCTTCTTATATAGTGTCGCAGCTTAAGCCAAGAACATTTTATTAATCAGCGAAAATTGTTATTTTGTGTAAAAAAATATTTTTTTAACCTAGCAGTGCAGTCTGTCGACCATTCAATTTCTCTCTAAATAACAATCAAATATTAATTGTGAATTTAAACTTTAGTACAGTTAGTTGTCTTTCACATGAGCCTTGCTGTACTCAGTTGAAATATAAAATATACATACTTTATGATATTTATTCAATTTTAATATTTTACTGTACTGTATTTATTTTTATATTATACATTTCTATAAAATCTAAAAAAAACAAATATTTAGATTTTTGTTATACGTAACACTAAAAAAGTGAGATTTTCAATTTTTTTCTTTTTTTTATGAATTTTCCGAAAGTAACAAATTAAAAAACTTATTTAAACGTTTATTATGAAGTGAAAAAAAAATGTTATAAAGTATAATTTCTCGTCTAGACAATAAAATCAAAAAAAAATCCCGTGCCGAGAAACTTTTGCAATAAATACTGTTCAACACGGCCAGAACAACCATTTAATATTAGATAATTAAAAATGAAAAAAAAAAAACAACACCGGCCAAACGCCCCAGTAATAATAAAAAGCCCTTTTCTAACTTCATTTTCTTTGTTAATTAAAATTTTACGCCTTTGGTTTTTTAACCGTAGGCAAGGGACAAATAAAATCAAAGCTGGACTCACAAGAATTGTGGAACGCGTGATTATGAGATCGTTCGACCGGACGATATTTTTTTTTGTTTTTTTCCCTCTCGTGTTAGTAACACTGTGTGATTTTTTTATTATATATTTCAGTGGAAAGCAGCGAACGTTGAACGAAAAAAAGCGATAAAAAATGAAAACAGTATTTTACTTGACTTAACATAATTTTGGGGGATTGGTAGGTATGTATATACAAAATATTATGGAAAAAATTTAAACACCATTTTCTTTCTCAATACATGTAGAGAGTATGGTAGCAATCTGCACGGGCCGAAATTTGACAAAGTTACCCGGCCCAAGTCCGGCCAATTTAGGCCTGACACATCTGTTACCAATCTAGCTAATAGTCATTATAATATAACTATTGATAATTATTAAATAAAGATATCATGGTTTTACAATCTACCTCAGATTAGATCAAGCAATTTTAGGGGTTTCTTTGCTTGTGTTCCAAATAAAATACATCTGTTACCAATCTAGCTAATAGTCATTATAATATAACTATTGATAATTATTAAATAAAGATATCATGGTTTTACAATCTACCTCAGATTAGATCAAGCAATTTTAGGGGTTTCTTTGCTTTGTATTCCCAAAATAAAAATATATATAATGACGCCATAAGTTAAAAACAAAAAAAAATACTGTTTAGATATTCATGTCAATGTGGAACATTAATAAAAGCACAATATTCTTTTGTACTTTATTTCCACTTTAACTGAATCACTTGACAATGCTCGCCATGAGCGAAACTGGTCCTGTCATTTTTAAGTAACGTAGAAATATAATACAAAGGGATATTGTGTTTTTATCAATAGAATGCCTATCCACCAAGAATTAACATTGAACACCCTAAAAGTGAACAATGTGGAACAAATATATTTTTTGTCAAGTATTGCATGGCTGACTCCTGAAAAACAAATTCCTTACCTGGGCCTGGATCGAGCAATCTTACCGACTGCGCCGACAATACTGTTAAGTATAAAACATTTGAACCCAACGATCTCTTATCTCCACAACTATGACGAGACACTGCCTGAGAATCGTTTTAGACCCAGAGCAGTTCTACTCGACGACCCTCCATAGATATTATGTCGTCTAAAATTGTCAATTTTAGAACGAACTTAGCATCACGAAAATGACTCTCTTTGCTATTTTTTTTTTGTGTATTATATGTGTGTACATACATGTATGCGCATGTGTGTGTACATGTACGGATATAGTATGGAGGAAGCATATGGAATGTGATTTGCAAAATAATGCATATGGAGTACCCGTGAACTTCTTATCTCTGTAGTGATCGCGCCCTTCCGTCTGCAAACGACGGTAAGGGGATGCAATTTACAATTTTTCAAAATCTTTATCGATGGAGACTGGAAGAACCTTGACGCTGGCGCGTCCTGGTACTTGAAGCTCCATAAATTAAAAAAAAAATTGTTAGTCAAATCTGGAACAGTGCAGACCTCTACCGTATAAACGCTTCTAATAGAGCATCTAAACGGAAGCTATCTTTAAATGAAGTGACTGTAAGTTTTCTTGACTCTTCTTCAAAGAAGGTACAGAAAGAAGAATTACAAGAAAAATAAAAATTGAAAAATCATTCAATTATATTTACCATATCAAATTTGAGCCTGTAATCTCACAGCCGTGCGGATAGAAGAATAACTTTCGATCGACCGCTTAATATTTATAAACTTGCATTAATAATATGTGTAATATAACACACTATATTGTGTAACAATTTAAATATGATATGTGATAGTTATATTATATTTAGTAACAACATACGTTAGCAAGATAGTATAGGAACAGTATCATAATGTTTTTAATCCATAGTAAGCCGATCGAAGTCCAACATCATTGTCGAGTTTGAAAGAACGGGTATGACGTCATTTAGTTTTCGATTTTGGCTATTATTGATAAGTTTTGGTTTGAAAAAAAAACTCTTTGATTGATACGTTAAGATAATCTATACATAATACGGTTTATAAATATTGAAAACAATATTTCACGTTATTTCATTTCGTTTTTACCATATATGTAGTATGAAGTAACTCTCACACGTTGTCAGACGTTTAGTAGCCTTTTTGAAATAATGCAATGTCAGATTTGTACGTGACGATCGCATATTTTTTTACGAAAAATCTTCACAGCCTCGAGATACGTTATTAGCATGATATATTTTTTCTGTGAATAAAATAAAGTTCTTTAAGTATAACAAAGTGAATGAAAGAAAAACTTTATCTTTTACATATTATATAATGTTTTGAGATAGTAAACAGAATAATATGTTACACTGTATTCTTACAGCCTAACAAATAAAAGGGCTTCTTTATGTTTTGAGCACATTTGTATTTTACTTACTGTTTGATGGAAACTTGCGAAAATTCTTGAAAATTATCATAGATTCCACTCGGAAATCATAATATACTGATAACTTGTATGGACAACCCATTTTTTTGTTTTTAATCCTGAAAGCTTATCAATGGTTTTAAAATTGAACTTACAATATTGACTATGTTTTGTTTGACTCTTTAATTCATCAGGATCAAAAACCACTCCTAAAGACGGACTTAAAAACAATGCTCTTTTTTATCTTTCATTTTTAAGAGCAATAGTAAACTGATTTCATTCAAGAAACTTGATTACTATTTAGAATATATTCAAACATGTGTTTTGATTATTTTTATTGTATTTTATGAAGGACATTTCTAGGAAATTTTCTAGCTGCGCCGCTGATTTAGTATTATACGTTTGTCCTCTTAACAATTTCATTTTGTAGTTTTTTTTTTAATTTTTGCTTTATAAAGATTCACGGTCATTTATAGCACAATGGCTTTTTCTGTCAATTTATTTTAGACAGCAGCCGCACTAAAATGGAAAATCGGCCATTTTTTTTTAATGCACCAACAATGATACAAACGTTGCGTTTAAAAATAAACGCACAGCACTAACTAGCGGTCGGGGGAGTCCGGCCAACTTTTGATTGGATATTTTGAATTTTAATCGACACGGCCGAATACATTTCACAAGGATACATTGTTCCAGTGCTACCAACCCACAAAAGCTAATGCCTTTACCACTCGGAGGGCGAATGAACAATGGGATCAGTTTAATACCTGCCTTAAAAAAACAAAGATCGGCAAAGAGGGTTGACTTCTACGGTGAATTAAAAATCCGTGAATTATGGCTTTGGAATCTATTTTTTTTATTAACTTTTATATTTTTAAACGTTGACCTCAAAAATATTAAATAATTCTATCACTTTTTATGACTGCTTCTTGTGTGTAGTAGACACATCGTTTTTTTTAACACAAAGAAATGCCAGCAATTGGATTAACAAGGCTTTATTGTATAAATTTAAAATGTTACTACATTTCAAAACAGTGAAAACCAAAAATAAAAGTGAAAATCTCACACTAGTTAAGCAATACCGGTCATGATTTTAATAAAAAAAATTGTATCTATTTAATACATATTTCTCTATTAATATGATATTTTAGTGTAAATATACATAAATTATTTCTGTAATTTAAATTGTTTGACTTTATATGATTTTTAAAGTTCCAAATACATATATCAAATCAAAAAACCAATGCATGAAAACAGTGGCATAACCACCATACAACGGGACTTATGCGACACATAAGGGCCTTGGGGTCTTTGTATAAGGGGTTAAATTTGGGGCCAGGGGGCCTCAAATTTATTTCCATATACAATTTTTCAAAAACAAAAAAAAGTTTTTTTAAGTCCATGTCAAACTAGTAAATAAAGAGGGATTTTTTCACTTGTACGTGCTTAATAAGTTTAACTGTTTCTTATAATTATCATCAGCAAAAAAATCTACACTAGTATCTGACATGGTTGAAAAAACGGTTTATAGATTAACCAATCCAAACATAAATGAAACTGTTTTTATTTAACATAATATACATTTTACTGAGAAGAGTTCCATTTCAAATTCCATTATTTTTACCTTATCAAAATATAGTTTTTCAAACCAAATACTTATTCAACTATAATAATAGTAGAGAAAAAATATTAAAAGAATCAACTCGCCAGATTTCTTTGTCACATACATATTATATAATGGCTAATTTTTTTCTTACAACTTTCAAAACGATATTTCTTGATTTCACTTGTAGGAATCGATGAAATTATTTCCATTGTTTAACATTGTAAACAAGAGTTTTTAAATTTAACTAGTTGTTTTAAGAATTCACGTTTAATAAAAAAGAAATTTGTGAGTCAAAACGTTTTCCACAACACTCTTTTGTTTTATTTGTTACAAAAGATCAACTTGTACAGCACTCATAAAATCAAATTTTGAAACGAAATTTTCATTATAAAATTTTTCATATTTTCGAACATAGACAACTCTACTGAATTGAAACTCTATGCAAAAATGAGATTGGTTTAATACGTGTCGTCCATTTTTTGGTCGGCTGAAACTTTTTTGTGTCGGCTATGTTGGTGGCGTTGAGTGTCAAATGAGTTGACGTGTGTGGGCGCCGTTGTTTTTGGCGTAAAACTAACGCAATTTAAAGCGTACATTATTAACAGTGCATTCCTAAAAAGAAAATCAAGTCATACATTAATCGGCGATATGCAAATAAAAGTACGTTTTCAAAGGACCTGGTATAGGTGGTTGAAAAATCATGAAGTTGAACTCATCGATGTTAATTGCAAGGATAATATCATCTTCTGAATAGGAAGCATTGATTATTATTGGCGTTGCTTAAGATTTTGATTTTATTTTTTATGAACTCCAATATTATTACATATGTATATCATAAATTCGTAAGTTTTTTTTAGGTTTTTTTGCGATCATTAGTTAATTATTTTTTTATTTATCGATCGCATTTAATATTGATGAAAGAATAAGTGTTAATGTTATATAAAGTGGGTAGAAATGTATATAAAAAAAGCCTAATTTATTAAATTAATTAAAGAATTTAATATGTCGGAGATATTTTTTGTTCATATTTTCTCGATCTAAAATTAATTAACTGTAAGCAAAATGAAATAAAAATAATATTCTTCCAACGAAATTTTGCATAATTTTATATTGCTGATACTTTTTTATTTTCTAAATAATTTTAACTATTTTTCAAGTACTTTTTTGTAGAAAACTTAGTTTAGACCAAGCGTAGGGAACCTGCGGCCTTTTGGCTACCCGAGTGCGGCCTTCTGGCCAATTCTGTAAAATTCTGTATTTTTTTGTAAATTCGTAAATTTCTGAGAATCTGAGAAGTAAATTCGTAAATTCCGGCCAAAGATTCCCTAGTCAATGTTCACTGCGGCCTTATGTCGAATCAAAAAAATAAATGCGACCTTTAGAGAAGAAAAGGTTCCCCACCCCTCGTTTAGACGGTATGAAGTCTAATAAAATGAATAAGTTTTCGATATGTAATATGTTCGTCCGTCTCTTTAACAAATATCGGCACGCCACTTTAAAAATCCATTATTACTATGAATCGAATTGGAACATAAAATTGTTTTCTATTCATAGATTTGATTCTCAGTTTGAATTTTGCAAATCGTTTTATCCCGCCCTATTATTTGTGGCATGATTTGTGATGCTCGTTCATAAAGCACAAACAAAAAATGAGTTAATGTTGCATGTAATATAATATATTACATACCTGGCGAAATATTTTTTTTATTTCTGTCTGGCATTTAAAGTATTTTTTGTGTTTTCTTATTTATAATATGCAATCATTGCTTTATTTGTTACAATCCATTGATTGCATTATAAAATTCGTCTAGAATATCAAAAAAAAACGTCTTAAAAATGATGTCCTCGGTTGGATCCATGTTGGCTCGAATCATAGTACGGACAGCATAATATATATTTTTTTTCAAAGACATGGATGGATGTATGTGACTTTTTAAATTCCCTCCCACTAATCAATCGTTTTAATAAAGGAGCGTAGCAATTAACTAACCACAAGTTTTGTCAGAACTTTATCTATCAATTCTAAATTTCTTCGATAAAGAGAGGTTGAGCAACCGATAAACGAGCAGTGATCTAGGAAAAATTTCAGTTAGTAAGATAAATTTCTTTTAGTAGCCAATATGGTTCACATTGAGAGCGGACATGGTTAAATATATATCTATTTTTGATATTGATATTGATAGTTCAACTGTGAATGGAATAAATAATTATTTTAGAAAAATAATAAAAAAAATGCAGAATCCTCGAGAAATGTTTGTATGCTTTTGATATTATTATTATAAGCCTTTAAGCCTGAACCTGCAGTTTTTTAATAAGGTGGGTACACGTTGAGAAACTTCCCGCATGTATTAAAGCGTGATATTGTAACATACCACTAAAGATTATGTCAGAATGATTTCACGAATACCAATTGTGTTTGGTCACCCATATATGCATATATTTACATGCTTTTGTATGTATTAAATATATGTTTCGACATCTCAGTTCCTATGAGTAACAATTAAAAATTGACTGTTTTGATTTAAGAAATATTTAGAATATGTACTGATATTTCCAAAATGTAACAAGTGGTAATCTATTGCTATTCTATAGCGGTATTTGTTTGTATTCTAGGCACTTGTTATAATTATTAGAAAAATGTGAATATGTTTGTAATTAATTATTGATGACTATATTTTTTGTTTTTGTTTAAATAGCCCTAGAATTTCATTGAATGTACAAAAATTATATTTTTATACATTCAATGAAAATTTAGTATCATAGAAATAGAAATAGAAAATTTGACATCAAACAAGACTTTTTCAGTTACCTTTTGAAATCGATTTACCAAACTGATGTTTTAATCAAGACGACTGCAAGGATTAATAATTTTATGTATATCAAAAAATAAATGAGAAGCCATCTTTTTTTCTTGTTTGTTTTTAGTTCTGTAAATGATGATATTGCTTAACTGTCAAAAAAAAAATTAAAAAAAAACAATATTATCTTAATCTTAGACAATGTTTATCTTAAAGTATTTAATGCTTAGTTCCAGCACAACATGCGACTGCATGTAACGGTAAATCTGGAGAAGCGGCCAAATATCGAGGGAAATTATATATCTTTTGTTTACCATGTCCACTCGAAATTTAAATAGGCTCATGTTTACTTCCATTATCTTCTTATATAGTTTATCTCAACATAAGTTTTTCTGCCAGAACTGTTTGTTACTTAGAGAATATAATAGAAGTATAGAACAAGGACAAGACTGGTGGTTAATTAAGTTAAGTTAATCGCCCTTGCAACGCACATTATTTACACCCATGTCCTTCCAAAAAACAAATTATAAAAACTAAAAACTAAAAAATAAATAGAAAAATCAATTTATAAAACTGTTTATACTTCGAGCTCTTTAGTCAAAGGCAACAACGCTGACTACTTGACCACGCAAATGGCTTGCTATAACTAGAGTGGAAAAATACAAACATGCATGGGGCAGCTTAATAACTTACACCAGCTCTGCTAAAATGTTTTTTTTATTTGTTTTCGTGCAAAATGTATGTTTACAAAAAAAGGACTTAAAAATAACGTATTTTCAAGTCCTATTTAACATAAAATATTTTAATACACTAGTTTAAAAAAACTAGTTCATAATATACAGTTAATTGCTTCAGTTTCGTTGTATTCCATTGTGGTAAGCTCACAAAGTAGTGAATTCTGGATTAGGTGGATTTACGTCTGGGGTTGCAGAAACGTATTCTCAAGTCAACAAACTTACCTGAATAAATTCAGTATTAGATACAAAATCTCCATTAATTTGACAAGGCTTAAAATGGCTGTCCTGTAGATTTATTGGAATTTATTTCAAAGTCACCAAGAAAACGAAATATCGTAATAGATGATTCTATAGATTAAAAAAATAGTAGCTGTAATGTGCATGCTAATTAACAATTAGCTATATCAAGATGTTCAAAGTAATGAGACATAGCACATTTTTGCACATTAATTTATTTTCAACCGCCTTTCTCCCCAGATGTATCATAACTACGAAAATTCAGATACGTCCATATCGACTGTGGAAAGGAAAAAGGACGTAACCCACACAAATTTTACAGGAGGCGCAAAAAACTTGTGTTGATAATTTTGGGCCAGATGCAAATTAGTTATACACAACCTTTAAGTGCACGGAGACTTGTAAACTGGTGTTTAATTGACATAATCTAATATTAATTAAAGAACTTGTCTAGGAACAACCTTTATTTCAGTCTTTTTTCTTGGTCTTATTTTTTTACAAGGTCATCTTTTCCAAACTTAAAGGCTAAATTTAGATACTTATTCGGCATTTGCAGATTGTATTCTTTTGATAGAACGTGTATCAATTTTGATAATTGTGATTATCAAAAAGAAGTTTTTTTGAAAAAACTCTGGGTTACGTCCTTTTTCCTTTCCACAGTCGATAATATATCGTTAAACATGTGAATTTATCAAAATATTTCATTTAACGTACTCAAAGGTTGTAAAAAATTAAGTTAAAATGATGCTTTGTAATCTAACAACAAGAAAACCTTTAATATTGTTGAAAAGTTTGTTGAAAACAATCCATTTATTTAATTTTCTTCACCAAATCAGAATATTGTAAAAACAGAGAACGGAAACCTTAAAATTTAGATTGAATGTCAGCATTGCTAGCTGAGAGGAACCAGTTTTTGTTTTACAGAATTTATGAAATCAATTATATCATATCGTAATAAAAATATGTGACGTCTGAGAAAAAGAAGCCTCCCAAAATTACGGAGCCTCGTGAAAGCGATTATCCAACCACTAGTATTGTCTTAGCCGTATACTTCATATCCCTACTTAACCTTTTCGAAAAAAGATTAAGTAACTGAGTAACGAATAGTTTTCGTATACAAAATCTTGTGTTGATATACATACTCCATAATCCCATTATAAAGTCAGAAGAAAAAGTTTTTTATTACGGTATAGCAAACTCGCCAAGCAATCTTTTTACTTTGGTACCTATACGGTTAGGGTTCCCTTATTTCTATTATTTTGAAAAAAATATATATATATCATTTATCATTTGAATAATATTTTGACAAATTATTTCAATCAATCCTCCATCTGCCACTTTAAAAAATGCACAAATTAGGACGTGAATAGAATACCAACAGTACCCAAATCTACTGCACAGCATTTCTGACATGGCAGTTGATAGCGGTTATCTTTAACATTATAATTAATCGTGGTATCACTATAAACTTGTATAAATCAAAATCTCGTATCGATTCTGTTATACGTGCTTCTGAGCGGTACCATTATTCTCTTTTACTGCTTTTGTCTTCTATTGATTAATCATTTGTCGTTAGCAATATGTCTTCAGCGTGAGACCCATCCCTTTATGGCAGAGTTCAGAAACCTTTGAACCAGTAGCCAAATCAGGGTAAAAACTTTTAGATACATTTACATCACACAAGGTTTTGTTGCAGTATATGAATTGAATTCACGTCCCTTAAAATCACATTGTCCCACTGTATCCCTATCAGAATTATAGCATTTGATATACATATACAAATTTATTTTTTCAATAATAAGTTTGGTATTAAATATACAACTAAAATCTTTTACTTTATTGAAAAAGAACGAGTGTTTTTCTTTCGTAATCATAACAGTGTCAAGTAGTCAAAATAATATCCAGCCAAAAAAACATCACAACATATTATATTATGACAACATAAAACATTTCTGTTCAATATTATATTATTCAAAGATAATGTTTAATATTGTAATATTATATCTCAGATTATGTACGAGTAGTTTTGCTGATTTTTTATTAAATAGCTTTATGTGTTTGGTTAATTTGGTGATAATTTTGCAGAAGATTATTTTTTATATAAAATAAATTTGAAGATTTGTAAAAAATCATGAGATATGAGAATTTATCAAATTTTATTTTATATTACATAATTTATGTTGTATAAAAAAATATTTTCCGTTGACATAATGTGAATGTTATAAATAGGATGTTTATCCATTTCCGCTTCCTACACAGAGCGTATGGCTCAAAGATACACTATGACTCGCGAACCACTTTGCTTCCACTAAATTCATCCCAGTCTTGTAGCTCCGCTGAGTTTATTGTATGGATGGCCATCAGCAATGTGACGAATGATTTATGCTTATATTATACTTATTTTTATCAATGTTTGAATGTATTAAAACTCAAGCGTTTTACTTTTTAAAAAAAATGTAATCAAATGAATCTAAGAATATATCATTGTCACTCTTCAAAACTCGAAACCAACGTTTTGTAGTTATAATATATGAGATCATGTTTAGTAAAAATATCATTTGTTTGATTCAAGGTGAATCGTATAAAAAGACAATTTCAAACTTAAATTAGTTAGAGTGAACGTTTTATTTTAGATTTTATTTCATTTTTTTAATCCATATCCGTTCCCAATGTGAAGCAAATATCCTCCTAATGGAAGTATCTTATCAGGAGTTTTTCTACGAAAACTTTTGTTACTCAGTCACGTAACCTCTCTTTTTCATAGAGATTTGTGAAGATAAGACAGAAATCGGTAAATCGATCGAAAAATAATGTTCGTACTGGGAATCAAACCCGTGAGATCCGGCACGGAAGCCCATAACGCTGACCACTGTGCTATAGGACCCGACAAGTTTATTTAATTAAGAACAAATATTATAAATACTGACTTAATAGTTTGAAGACAGCAGTCAGCAGCGTCTATGCAATGCCACGTCTCCGTAACTTTTACTAGGGAGAATGGAAGAAACCTGAAGTTGATAACTGTACCATATTATTATGAATCGAAAGTATTAATACGATACAAATCCGTCCGTATTACCTAAATAAACGTGTTCTTGGTAACGATGGATCTATAGAAAAGTTTCTAACCACTGCGTTATAGCCAGCTATTTATACACTGAAGAATGTTAGAAGATATTTTCGTCATAGAATTGGCTTGTATTGAAAAATTTACTGCGTAATTTCGTACTCTGAAAGTAATACCACATATAAATATGAAAATTCCTAAATCGCTACGAGCGTACATGCGCTAAAATTTTAATAATTTTCAGCGCATGTCTTTGGTGATATGTCTTTAGTTATTTTATTTATAAACGCTATACCAAAGATGCCCAACCTTTTTTGAGCTAAAAGATATTTTTTATCTGAAGTTTTCTCCCGATTGACTCGTAACATCACTCTTCTAAGAAATTTTATTTACCTTTTTTTTTACTTCTTCTAGTATTGTTCTTTTGCTACGATATATTACTAGATATTTGCTTACAAAATAATTCAATTGTAATATTTTCTTAATATTTTTAGAGTGAACGAGAAAATAATAGTTTTCGAGATCGACTAAAAATTCTTACAAATCTGCTAATTCATTTTGCGTCGATAAATAGCAAAAGACCTACAATCTACAACTGAAAAAATGCATGATCAGAATAAAATTATTTGATATATAAAGTATTCAATTGTTAACATTTACTCATGTATGTATTCTTCACTCGAAAGTGAGTGACAGAAGCCGTATTAAAAGCTTCGTTCATCCACATTTTAAAATAGCTATGGCATATTTTGTTAATAACTTCATCATATTTTCAAGAATATAATGTATCGTGAATTACAAATTAAAGGGAAACAATTTGTTTTAGTAGAACTTGATACCGACTTCATTTAACATACTGTATTTCTTGTTATTAATCTTATAATATACAGTTGCGATATCATTCTAGTTATAGGCACTGATTTTAAGTTTAAAACTAATTACGACGTACTCTAAGTCGTTTCGCAAAATGGGTTCTCGTCGAAAAGTTCCTTTCCAAAATAATGGATATTGTTATTATATTATAATACAACTACGGATTAGCAAAGTTTGAGCTAACTCTGTTTTAATTATATGTTTGCCAACTAGATATTGTGATATGTCCCTATTGTGTACGATTAGATCTAGCTTTGCGGTCTTCGGGGAATACCCCGACAAGCAATGTGTTGCCATTTAACACGAAGTCCTTGTAATTCCCCTCTTAATCACTAACTTTTTTACGGTATCGCCATCACAATGGGACGGTCGCTTAGAGTCGGGGAAAGAGCTCGGGCTGTAATTACAGAGAAATCGCGGAACTATTTCGGTATTGGAAAACTTTTTTATCGTCTGATGTTTGATTCCCTTTATTTCTATGAGAAAAGAATCTGAGAGGCATGCTAGACTTGTTTCATTACACATTTGATTGAAACTGGCGCAGAAAATTATCGTTGAAAGAGAAAAAAATATTTTTTTTCCTTGACAAACCAAAATGGCTTTATTCGTTTTGTATTCGTATTTTTCCGCATTTTAGGCGAATTTATACGTCCCACGTAAAGTGTCTTAACTGCAATTTTTACTTTCACGAGGTTATCGGATTTGGATATTCTCATTATTTAACTTATCGTTAATATTAATTATTATTTATGAAATAGTATTATGATTTTGGAATACAGCTTATGAATTAAATTAACAACACCAATTTATACAGTTTTATAATTGCTTAACGTATGAAAAGTGTTTAGAGTTACTTAAATTTGAGATATTGTGGTTTTTTCCATATTTTCTCCCAATGTGGTGCATATGTTATATTAATGGATGTATCTCAACGTAAGTTTTTTCTAAAAGAACTGCTTCTTACTTAGTAGCTCAATCTTTCTTTTCTTTGAGAGAGTAGATATAGAAAGATAAGGTATGCACAGAATTAAGGGTGACCTAATTGTTCTCACTCCTCTTTATTAATTTCAGTATTGGAAAAGTGGGTTAGAATTTTTCAGACATCGCAAACATCATGGCTTTAGACAGAAATCGATTGAAACAAGTGATTTTTGTACCGAGACTAGAACCCGTTGAAAATTACATTACAGACCCTTATTGTATTTTACAAAATGTAAAGATAATTTAAAAATCAAATGATACAAAGCGAAACAAAACAAATAGAAACAAATAAATAGGCGAAGTCGTGAATTATGATTTTTCTTTAAAATAAATTTACACTAAGTAACTACTGAATTAATTTATTAAAAAACGAATAAGCAATAATTTTATCATTCAAAGTATTTTAGTTCCTTGTACTGAAGCAGAGTAGTCAACGCTTTTGGGCGTTTGTTGGGTTCAAATACTGTGCAAATAGATTCAAGCCCCCGAACAAACATTTCCATACGTCGATTAATATTTTTGGGTTTATAATATTTATATTAACCCGAACTTTGCACATATTTCTGGTTCTAAAA
Source organism: Himalopsyche anomala (assembly GCA_031772345.1). Classification (NCBI taxonomy): domain Eukaryota; kingdom Metazoa; phylum Arthropoda; class Insecta; order Trichoptera; family Rhyacophilidae; genus Himalopsyche; species Himalopsyche anomala. The sequence goes on along the minus strand of CM062827.1, from coordinate 17,999,997 downwards.
GAACGTATATGAGCGATTAACCACCAGTATTAAAAATAACTAATGATTTTAATTTTCTAATTAATATTCTCTTAAAAATTAAGAAACAACTTCTGTTAAGATACTTTATTATAAACCCACTTACTCCAAATTAGGATAACGTATGATTGAAAAAAAAATCAATCTGTGTACTGATATTTTGTTTTATAATCAAAGTATAAAAGCTGTGCTTTTATTTGAAAAAATATCTCATCTGATTCATAAAATCCGGAAAATATATAAAAATCAACGTCAGAAAAAATACGTTTTTTCGATGCTATTTTCCAGAAAATACAATTCATTTCGTAACATGTTATGTGAAAAACTTCGTATGTTATTCATATATATAAACAAAACACACCGCTCAATCACAAAACACGTGTGCGGAAAATGTTGTATTTTCTTAAGCTTTAGCGAGGTTGTTTTTTTTGTACTAAAACAGCTCGCTTTTCCATTTTATAAAGATCCATAGTGTATTTATCAACGGAAAAAAATAAATCAAACAAAAGAAACATGATACATTCGTTTAAGACTTTGAAATGATGAAGGTCGACATCATCATCAGTGGCATTAAAATCTTCGATAGGCTTTGATCAAGTGTATATGTTTTATATTACAAATTGTTATTACGAAGGTACATGTGTCGCCTTAATCATATCATTGGTGTTAGAGTATCCAATCGCAGACCCTTTTGGTGATCTCGAGATTTCGGGATTGACAAAATTGAGCACTCAATCATGTAGAAATTGTGATTCAGGATTGAGAAAATTTTTGGTCGGTGATTTTGAAAAAAATTTCAAAAACCCAGAAATTCACGGATTTTCCAAAATTACCAGCTTTATTTTGAAAAAGCTCTTCCAAGAGTTTTAGGTTTAAAAATAACAGGAATTTACGAATTTTCCCAAACGAACAGCGCTGGAACTTTTCGATTCCAAAATCCCAAAATTTTGCGGATTTACCAAAAATAAAAGCGCGACATTTTTTTCTTTCTTTTTTATTTTTTCCGTATTTTATTTTCTCAATCTCGAAATCCTGGTATTAGTACTGTCGTTATCCCGGGACTCCGAGATTGTAAACCTATATTTTGTTTATTCTTTTTTTATTTACTTTTTTGAAAATCTGTTGTAGACTAATCAAATTTGTAGTATCTTTTATCTCCATGTCTCTCTATCTAACGAATGGAGAAGATTTATTTCATACTCTTCCAAGTTTCCAATACACAAATTTATCGATCTTGTTGCTTTTTTTTTGTGCATAACATAATGAATTGAAATATGTTTTTAGTTTATCAACATGAGTGAAATAATATTTCAGTACTTTTGATGTACAGAAAATTTTATAGTTTGATATTTTAGTAACTAGGAGGAAACTTTTGCATCTGAGTGCAAAGTGGTGAAAGCTTTAAATTGAACACAAAAAAACAAAGCGAATAAAGAATGGCTGAACCCTTCTTGCAAATGTCGGTAAATGAAAATTAATTCCCCAACATCATAATGTATGACTTTGTGAATTTCACGACAAAGTTAAAGTACACAAACAGTATGCGCTTTTATCTAAAGTAATTTTCAAAGATTATGCAATTTCGCTTTGGCCGTAGAAAGTTTTTAGCGAGCTGCATTAAATTACCTTCATAAAACTTCCTGAAAAATAAAAAGGGTAAACCGGGGCAAATGCAAACAAGGCCATATAAAGTGTGCATAAGCCGACGGAACGATCCACCAGCAACTGGCGGGCTTAGTTGCACCGAGCCACCCTAATCTGTGCTAACTCACGAGTAAATATCAAACTAAGAAACGAAATTCTCTGCGGAAACTTGTACGTAGAGTAAAAGCCCACATACGCAAAGGGAAGTGATTTAAGAGCTGTTCAAGTAAATTCGATAGTTAATAAAATTTACTTTATTTTTTCTATTTGTAAATAACTTTTTTTTTTAATGAACACTTTGAACTTTTGTGGTATTTTATTAAAACTTTTCTTAATTAAACTAGGCGTTTGAGATGAGATAATCAAAATAACTAATGTGTTACTTACTGCGTAAGAACGCCACAAATATTCCCTCGACCCCATCTTATGCAGTGGATTGTTTGTGGAACTTTTTAAATGAAATACGTTAATAAACTAATGTTACAAAAATTTAGCTAGCCATAGTTAACCAATTTGGTCCGCGAATGTTTTAAGCAAAAAATAAATAGTGATTGTATACGTTTTTTCAATACACTTTATCTGTTAGGCAAACACAGCGTTGTGTTTTGCTCTAAAAACCGACAGATGTATGATATGTTTCGTATATTTTTTTATTTGTATAGATGTTTAACAGATATCATTATCAAAAAATATAAACTTCTATAGGTGATAAAAAAATTAACTGTTGAAATTACTTAAGCGATAAAATGAATCACCGGCTAGCAAAAAGCACTCTGGAAGCCTTTTCAGGTATTGAGTAAATGACAAAAAACTGTCGTGCTAACATACCTAAAATTAAATGCATTATTTTTTTAATATTTTTAATTGTATGCAGATAACGTGTATCAAAAGTTTGAATATTTTTTGAAATTCAGTTTTCAAACAGTAGTTTTTTGCAAAGAACTTCAATTTTTGAAATGATTTCCTAACCTGATAACCTAGAATGATATTTGAAGCTCTCTTATACCTTACAAGATAGAATTTAAGCTGAAGAAAATGATAGCGTTCACAGATATTTTACATAAAAAAATGCGACTCGACGATTCAAATAAGGACTTAAATATCGAAAGCACAACAATATAATTATAATAATAAAAAAAAGAGTATTTTTAAACAGACTAAATTTCATTTTTTTTCTTTCTAGATTACGTCCGTAAAGTATACAAACATTAATATAATTATTTTTACTTTTAATCACTTATATATGCACTTTATCAGATTAATTGAAAAACTTTGCCAAGCGAAACTTTCCATGTGCTAACGATTACTGCAAGGCTTAGTGACATTTAAGTAGAACAGCAAGAAGAAGAATTGTATCTAAGCGTAGACCCATGAACCGCTAAATCACGATTTAGCCCCTTCTCACTCCATCTTAACGAAGATTTACCACTCGTGTTTGCCGATTAAATCTTTTTGCTGTCTCCAGCAGAGATGCATTTTATACTAATTAGTAAAAGCTTACATTACTTCTTTATTTTCCCCCTACATAAAAACATCTTTACCAGCGTCATTTAAACGTACGGATTTCCACTATATTTATATAATACATGATTGTTTAGTCTAGATATATAATATATCTGTATAAATTGATAATTAATTTGCTCTTAGATAGAAAAAAAATCTGTTGCTATTATTCATATAATTGCTTTTTAAAATGTGTTCAAATTCAACTGATCGATACATTTTTTTATCTATGTGGAGCGTATTGCTTCCTAATGGAGAGTGTGTCAACAGAAGTTTTTCTACGTAGACTGTTTGTTACTCAGTCGCTCAACCTCACTTTTTTAAAGAAAGTAATAGGGATAGAAAGATAAAGCTGGGACAGGATAGGACTAGTGGTTAACTAATTACTCTCGCCACTCCCACTTAAAAGGATCGGAAAGGTTGGGCAACACGTTGATTAAGAAGTTTGTGAAGTCTGTGATAGTCTAGATCAGTTGTTCTTAACCGGTGCACCCCGGTGCACCAGTGCACCTCGAGCTTATTGCAAGTGCACCGCGAAAAAATTGGTAAAAACGAAAAAATCCGCAAAACAGTAAACACCGAAAAATCCGCAAATTAGTGAAAACCAAAAAAGTCAAAAAAAAAATATATCCACATATTTTTTTCGACCTCCTAATTCTGGTGCACCGCCACTTTTTCCTATTATCAAAAGTGCACCGTGACTTCGAAAAGGTAAAGAACCACTGGTCTAGATGATTGTATTTCAATGTACACAAAAATCATAGTTTTTCAATGAAACAATAATAAAACATTAAAATGCCTTTTTATTAACATTTGATGACCTATAAATTCATTAATGACCGTTATATTCGATATAAATACAATTGCAATAAAATAAAAAAACATTTTAAAAAAATCATAAAAATGAAGCATAATTTTTACTATACGAATGCCAATTTTTATAATGATCAATACCGGTTTCACCCATTTCTGATTTAGTTGATAATCCTCGCGATGAGCGAAACTGGTCATCAAAATTATTTTAAAAATTACCTAAAAATGGGACATGAGCTTAAAACCTTTTTCATTAACAATGGAAAGTTAATACCTCAAATAGATTTGAAATATGTTATTCGCCTTCAAAGCAAATTTCATGGTTCATTTATATTTTTTCATCATATTTATAACGATGTTTTGAGCACTTTTTTTGTCGTAACTTTTATTTTAAACAATACAGCGAAAAAAATATTTTTAATAGAATGATCAAAATACTTCTCAACTAATAAAATCAAGTCTTCTTTAGTTGAAAGTTTGTTGACACTTTTCAAGAGTGATTACAAATTCTAAGAAATTTATTGTGAATTTTTGCTCCGTTTTTTCTTTCATATTTTATTATGTTCTGTTGTATAATTTTGAAAAAAATATATACTTGAGATATTTTATACTCCCATAAAGCATAAATAGTATATATTTTACTCAAATGTAGAACACGATAACAAACATATTTCTTATAAGTTTTTTTATTATTATTATAAAATATTGAACAACAGATTTATAGTAAAAAAACATTATCATTTTAACTTTTATACATATACCATCAAATCATCTTAAGTCAGTTAAGCGTGCAATGGCAACAATGTATACTATTGTGGTTTGAATACACATCATAAATATATTTTTTTTTAAATGGGTCTGAGTCCCATTTAAAGCTGGGGTCGGAGTCTTTTTTTTACACGACTCTACAGCCGTGGCCTTGAGAGACTGATGTGGTGTATGGTAGTTTTTTCAGTAACAACTTTCTATACCAACTCTTCGAAAAAGAATGACCAGTTCAAATAAAAACAAATGCTAATTAAACAGAGTCAAATTTTTCAGATTTGTCACGGTGTGATAATTGTTGAAAAAAGTCTACAGTATTAAAATAACTCGCCGATTATCATTTTAAAAATAACGTATAGAAACTATTTGTAATTGTGAATGAAACTAATACTTAGTTGTACGAAAATAGGCCAAACAGGTCCTTTCTATGCGGCCATGCGATAAATCTCTGGTTTTATTTTCCAAAAAAGACGAAGCGAAATTACTCAAGTCGAACAATTGGTTTCTTTCCCTTTTTTACAGTTATAAAAATTTCCCGACAGTAATTTATTCTTTTCAATTCGTACCCGGACGCACTTTTTTACCCCTCCCAGTTGTATGCAAGACTCTTTTTCTCGTTTCAATTCTACTTTTCAAAGAGCTTTGGTTAGTTGATTTTTTTTTCATAAATCTTTCCTTCGGAAATATTCGATAACGAGAAGCTAAAGAAGAAGTGTTAATTTTGCAGAAATTATTATCATGCATAGAAATTTTTTCCTCAGTATTTTTTTACCAGGAATATTAAGTCGATCCAATTGAATTAAATTATAATATACACCAATTTTAAATGTGGTATTAAAAGTTAAAAATAAATGGCAAAGCTTATGGTTTTAAACTTTTGTGGAGTATTTAAGGTGTACATATCTTAATTTTTTTAACAAATCGCATTGCCAAGACGTATTTATCTTCAATTTCTCGCTACTTTTTTGTACATGAATATGTTACATGTCTGAGAAATAATGGGTGAGGCAATTCAAAAATTATTTTTTCTTAGTTTCGAAAGAGTGTCATATACATTTATTATGACCTGACTTAGTGGTTTCAAAATAATAAGAACAAATGATTATAACTATTTACATATAGATCCTAAATAATTGATAATGAATCACTGTCATGTATTTTCCTCAATGTAATTGTAAAACTTCTAAACTATAAAATTAACTAAACATCCCACCCATATTATATTTATTTTTAAAAGTTTCAACGATAACAATTGGTTGTTATTAAAATACCTTCTGTTACCATAAATTAAAAGTACCTTATATAATAACAATTTAATTGGGGAAAATCGAATAAAAATGGTAACAAAATTTTCGGCTATTGCTTAAATCTTCCAAAATAACAATTTTTTTTTTTTATTATGAATATACGCGTAACAAAATACCTTTTCTTAAAACACACTTTTCAAGTTATCGAAATATTTAATTTTTATTTTAAAAAATAGCCTCGAAATTATAAATACATTAAACCTTGAACAAGCTTTTATTTTTTGTTAGCCAAAGAAAAATATAACAAAAATGTCGGATCCCTATAGGCTATTTTAGCGCTGAAAAATACTTCAGCATTCTTAAAATTCTGACCTACTTGTATTAATTTAACTGGAAGGATGTTTTAAATATTTCAATAAATTCTCATCAAGTAGAAGACAATGGCATTATTAAACATTAATGCAGAATAGCGTAATAAAGTTATTCAATAAAAAATCTATTTAAGTTGTTTAATCTTGATTTGAATGTCCTCAAACGTTAAATACGATGATTCGATTACAAGCCTGGCTGTGTTTATTTGTTTTGAAATTGCTGTCGCAAATATTTTATTAGCATTAACAAATAGATTAACATCAAACGAGAGATTTCCCAGAAAAATGACGGCCCGCGGCGGCTATCATTTCGTTTGACATTACTTGTTTGAGTTGTGGTAAATAAAACGGTCATTAACTAAGGCACATTAAAAAGTTATACTTGACAGATATAATTAATTTAATCTTCGTTCTAAACTTCTTTAAAATCTACGATCTTTATCTCTTTTATGTGGGTTTTAAGCGCCAGAATATTAATGTTTGTATTATTTTTTTTCTGAAATAACAGTCAATCATAACCAAAAGTGCATGACTTGACTTAAAAAGTCTTCAGGATGAGAGAATGATACATCATAATTTTTCTGATAATGCTAGATAAAAACTTTTTAAGACTATCATTCATAACATTGCCGCATACTATACAGAAGTTGTGGTGGTTTTTTAAATGTAATTCTATCATAATATACATATGTTTGCTATAATTTATAGGTTTTAACCATACTTCTCCTATTAAAAATCTCAACTCTGTTTTCTTAAACTGAATATGTACATTATTAACAAAGGGAAGATGAAGTCAAGATTTTTTTATTCCTATAGAAAAATCGATTGAATAAATGAATAAACTTTTAGGAGTCGGCAAAAAAAGCCGCAAAGTCAGCCTACATACACAGCCGTTAAAAATCTGGTCAGGTCTGAAAATTATTTCAAAATTTGTGTTTCAATTTTAATTTATACGGTATTAAGCAAATCGTTTTTATTAATTTGAATGATGAATTATTACATCCGTTTTTTAGCTTATTCAGGTTAATTATTAGTAAGTTTTGATTTTATTTTAAATTAAGTGCACTTAGTTGACCCGCAATCGGCAGAAAATCGTTAGCGACAATTAATAAATTCTACAGAAGATTTTGGTTTTTTAACTTTCTTTCGTAAAAAAATAGCAAAATGAAACTTTAATTGACCTGAATAATACTAACTACATTTGAGGAATTATTTTTGAAACCTTATTACAACGGGGAGTTAATACAAACTTTTGTTATGATTAAAATCTGACCATTCTTGTAAAATTTATGAATTGTCGATACGTTTTTCTGCCAATATTTTATTTTTTATTTTCAATCAAAATTGAGCCTAAATAATTCAGAAACATAATTACAATATAAATATTGGGTTGGATTAACTTCTCACGTATCTTTTACTTCATTTTTTATTAGAGTTGGAATAATGTAACAGAAAGACATTTTCGTGTCATAAATAGTTTACGAATATCTTTTTGATAAGGCTTAAAAAAAATCATTCAAATGAATTGTTTTTATTTTTCTTACAAAACACTTATAGTATTCTTTAGTTAATATTTATTTTGTTTGCTCTATTGGTGATGATAATATTTTTCTGATAAATTTTCCTATTTCACCCAAGAAATTTTCGTACTAACGCATTTATCATTTTAAATAGCTCTACACCGCAATAATAAAGAGTTACTGCCTTTCCTGCAGAATGCGCTTAATTATTATCAAAGCACTTGCATACAAACAAGAACAAAAGACAACTTACTTTATAAATAACTTTTTTACTCTTTTTTAATATTCATAAATAACATAAAAATAAATAAGTTCAGAGTACGTAGACAATTTAATGAAGAGAGTATAATCGTCTTCTATTAACAATACATAGACAATTTAAAAATAATAAATTCATAGAATCCTTAAAGCTTAACGTGCTATTTTTATATTGTACGTACATAATGATAAATATTTTTTAAAAAGTTTTAAGAGTTATAATGATGAGTATTCTTATTTTGGCTTCATGCTGCAGTAGTCAACGTTGTTAGCTTTAGTGATGCATCTTACTAGTTCATGTTCCAGTACAAACAACACTTTTTCAACATTTTTCCGGAAATGAGTGGTTTTGATATCTTAAATTTCCTTCCCACCTTTTCAATTCTGAAATAACGTGGCGTAGCGAAAGCGATTAGTTATCCACTAGTCCTATACCTGCTCTATATTTTACATTTCTATTATATACAAAAAAAAAATTGAGGAACTAAGCTATAAGGAGGCCATATATTCCACAATGGGAGTGAATAAGGATTAAAAAAACATTCACCTTATATACTTCTGCCAAAAAAACCCTCTTCAGTTCAAATATTTGCATTTACTGGCCAATAAAAATAGTTAATATTAAATATAGTTTTAAGAAATTAAAGTGTAAACTTACTGTAGTTATTTAAGGCGAAACCATTGTATTGATAAGCAACACTGTCCAATGGACTGCATTAGCTGATATTTAAAAATAAAAATAAAATGTTCATGAATATAAGAACACTTTTAATATATTTCATCTACGAATTAAAGTCTGTGGCAGGCCAACCATATAAATATACATATTTCAATGACATTATTTTGAAAATACTATTTTGTTAAATAAAGATTCGACCAAATATTACAAACGCTTAGCAAAGCTTACAGTCAAATACTTTCAAATTCACCTCGAATAAAACACTGATAAAGTTACCTGGTCTGTATAAAATATCATGTCATGGAAACTTGGTACATGGCCAAGTGCATAAAGAAAATGCTAAGTTCTTTAAAGTGAATGATGCTTTGTGATATCTGCATCTTTCTAGATTCTTTATTATATCATGCCAAAAGTTTGCTTTCATACTTTTGATCTAAAAGCTCAGTGTGGTTTGAATGTCTAGGAAGGACGGTTTTATTTTAAATTTATAAATACATACCATAACCATTTCTTACTAAGATTGTAACAAATTTGTTTAATGTCTTAAAATTGAACAGCTAATCGTTGTTATAGCATGTATAGCATGGGTGCTCAACCGGTTGATCACAAATTGAAGTTTGGATGACCCCGAAAACTAAAATTTTATTTTCTCTTTCCATCGAGAAGATTTTTTTTTAACAATATTTTTTAAAATTACGTAAAGAGTAAAATTGCACTTTTTTCAAAGCACACATTTAATGATATTTTCCGTTAAGAATAGACAATTTTATAATTTAAGATTTTTCAAATCCGCCCATTCTTCCAATCCTAAAATAAAGAGGCGTAGCGAGAACGATTAGCTCACCACCTAGCTGTTCTATCCCAATTTCATATATATCAACACTCTTGATCAAGAAACACTCAAAAAAGAGCAACTGAGTAGCAAGCAGTTCTCGTAAAAAAATATAATCCTATTATGTTAAGATAAGGTCATAAAAAGGTTATATGCTCTACGTTGGGAGCGAACATGGATTGAAAAATGCTTTTTAACCATATTCATGTTTTGAAACAGTTTTTAAGACTGAAAAAAAAGCAACGAAAAGTTTAAAAATCCAGTTTTCAATAAATTACAAAACATGGCGATAAAGATTTTTTGTTTTACTTTGAATCAAACCCAACGAAGAGCTGTCTACGCCGATTGTTTCTTTTAAATAAGCACTGAAAGGTCACAAAGGAACTTGGTTTTTTAATGGCGGCTTGACTTGAATGGGAGAAAATATTTCGAGAAATTTCTAATTACAAGGAAAACATTGCAACGAAAATAATAATAATAATCCTTTTGAGAAATTACGCGGCTCTCGCCGTAGTCATCATTCGAATGTAATTTACTTTTTGAATACTTTCCATCATGTAAAAGAATTTTTCGAAACGAAAAGAATAAGACACAAAGGCTTGCTTTTCTTGCCGCTAGAGGCACCCAAACGACGATCAAAGGAAGGTCAGCGCATGCATAGGCTTTTGCATTCAAATCAAATGGAATATTCCTAACAATTTTTAACAGGGTGTATAATAAAAATATTTAAATATCAAAGATCGTTCATTCAAAGAGAATGATAATGCAAACTATCAGACATACAATTTTGATCCACTCGCGTATTTTAAGATTACACAAATTTAGAATAAAAATATGAGAAAACATAATTTAAAAAGTGATTTTAATAATGGTAAACAAAACACACATTTAATAAGGCATTATTTTTAATGTTATGATAATATTATAGAATGAAATTAAGACGGAAACACAAAAAAATGATTAGGAATGAGCCGAACGTTTCAATACAATACGTAAGATAGAGTAAATGAGATGATCTTGGAAATAGCTAAAAAAGTTGGTTCATACAATATGTATAAGTTTAAAATGTATGTCCAACGAGTTCTTTCATTAGTTTAAAATATATTATTCAGATGTATTCCAGCAAAAAATACTACTAAGAAAACGAAACAAATGCTTATATTTATGTTCTAAAAACGATTGTATTTTGTTAAACTACAATACGTATAAACTCTTCTTTTTCCAAAAACCAAAAATGGCTTTTATTTGAATTCTAATGATAGCTACAGTATTCGGTTCTAGGAGATATCATTTTGGTAGACGAACTCGTTGGCTCGGAAAATATAAAAAAATATATATTTCAGCGATAAAGATTTCATCAATCCAATTAATTCTTATCTTTTTTCGTATGTCTCATATATCTGACATCATATTATCTCAATATATAATAAATGTAAATCTGAGAATATAAAGATAATTCTTTTTGAAGTGCTCACTATTCATGAAAAGTGTTTTATATACAAACAAATACAGGACGTATTTTTCATTCCTCGGAAAACTTTATATAAACACTGATACAAGATTTCACCAGTTTTAGTCAGAAATCAACTGATTATAAAATAAAAAGACTAACTTTCTAAAGGAAAATACATTATTTTTTACCAAGACTAAAAGAAATATTTCTTTTCTCGTATCCTTAAAGTGATTGTTAGTCGAATTGAAAATGAAGGATGTGTTTCAATTCGATTTCAAATAATCAACGTGGAACCGTTATTGTAGATGAAATTTCAACAGTATTCAAATTATTGACAGTAGAATGTTTTATTATTTACTGAGGCAAACAATAATTATTTTATTTGTGTTTGTGGTGGATTTTTTTAAAAGATTTAATTAACCTACACACTTTATTTAATACTTAATTAACTAATAATTGAAAATTCTTATAAATTAGCAAGAACTTTTAACTTATCGCTTATTATTTACTTGAAATCAATATTTCACTTTTTTTAATTCCTGGTTTTTTCATAAATAATTTACAATTTCTGATATTTTTTCTTATACAATATAATGTTTCTATTTGATTTTATTTATTAATTTTCAAATCGTCTATTCGAAAATAAAAGCTTTACAGTTTTCACAAGAAAAATTGTATAAAGTATACCGTCATAAAATATAAAATTGCGTTCCGCTTCGTTAACGTTTACTTATATCATATTTTAATGAACCTAATTGCACAATATTTAACAAAAAATATGTCCGGTGCGTGTTAAGTAGAAGCGACATTTGCTGATAAGAATTTATTATAGATTTTTTGGAGACTAATTTTATTCAAAATATTTTTTTTGTAGTTTTATTTATTTAAAAAAACATTTCATTTTTCTTATGCTGCTTAAACATAGTTTGGGCTTATATTAGGGTTGAGTGGAGGAGGCTTGTAGAAGCTTGACAAGCTACTTTATCAAATTTGACTAAAGCTGGCGAGCCATATGTAAATTAAGAAAAAAACAACATCATCAGGACAAACCAACTTATACACAAACACTGTTACTTATAAGACAATATCGTCAATAATATTATTGACGATGGCTTAATTGTAACGTTTGAAATATGGAATCGGAGTGAAAATAATGGTACCTATTTCTGCGTCAATCTTCAAACTCTTCACTCATGCAATCTATAGGTACGTCTTTTTTTCAGCTGTTGATATTAATTATTAAACGGTAATTACTTATTTATTAGTTTATAAATATTAATTGTGTATAATTTTATGTTCGATTAAAACAACAGTACACCATGGACAGCTATGAGATTAAACACGAGCCTCTGGTTAACGTACTGGTAGCCCATCACCGAAAATAGCACCGTTTTCCATGAAAATGGCAACTTTTATTCACATTGTAAAAATATGTTTTCTCTGAATGATTAGAAATCTTAAATAACGTTATATAGTTTCGCATTCTTGTCCACGATTTGCGAAAATAATAGTTACGCTCTTGAAGGACTTATTTTCATATTATTAAAAGAATATTCTTATTTTCCGTATCAAAATAATATGTTTGCATTATAACCGATCACTTTTATGCGAAACACTTCTCAACGATTTTTTTTAAATCCTCGAAATATAATATTTAAAAATAATCAAAAACCATAATACTGTAACTGAGTAGTCAACCTCGTTGTTTTTGGTTTTAGTGATCACAAGTTTGAATCCCAGTGTAGAAAGTTTCATAACTTTATTTTTGATAGATTTATGAATTTGTGTTTTTATCCATATTATCCCGTACCCTTTTTGAGAATGGATTTTGACACTTAACAACATTGTGGAAACCCAGTAGAACATATTCTCAGTTTTATATAATAATATGATCAAACTGTAAATGCGTTCTAAAAAATAAATGAATAACTCATATACAGTAATTCAAAGTAAATTTATTCTGAGGCAAAGATTGTTTATTTCTGATTGTACATATTAAAATACAAATGGTATAATTGAGTAAAATCTAGTCGCTCTTGCTAAACTAGATTTATTTTATGTTACTGCTTATACGCATCCATTTAAATCGCTTCATTTTCTTCATGTATCTGATTCATTATTCTAATCGTTTACTTTTGTAATCCTTTGTGTCTAGACCTTGAGCGTAAAAGCTCAATATCCGTACGTGGAGTAAGTGAAGGAGCTTTTTCCAAAGTCATTATGCATGCAAGTGCGTCGTTCTTGCGATCGACGCCAGAGCAGGATTAGGCTCACCGCGAAAGAAATACACCTACCCCCTTTTAAATGATCACATTAAGGCGACGTACAGCACGCTCAGTTGGCCATTACAGAACCAAGTCTTTAATATGAAAACGTGATCGGCTTAATCTCTGCATTCTTTGGTTTCCTGGTGATGTTAACAAAAAAGGGTATCTTTCCGTTTATTTATAAATTCATAATTGCAGTAAAGATAATCAATCAAAATAATGAGTGAATTAAATACAATAATATACGGCATTTGAATTTTTCAAATTTTGTACAATTAAGTAATGATAAAGCTCATCGCAATATCAAATCAAATTAAGATAATAATGTTTATAAAAATAATGAGCTATTTTGGTTTATTTGTTTATTCTTTACGCTATGCTAAAAATACAATTATTAATTGAGTGAAATCATATACTTAAAAAGTTCATTGAATAATCACATTTTTGTCAAATCGGTATTTTACCTTTCAACTTTTACAGTAAAATAAAAAATTGTGTAATTTTTGTTTAAAAAAGAATATATATATCAACCACCACGTAGTATTTATTCAATATGTGTAATACAATTGTACCGTAAAAGTTTGCATCATTTGAGTGTTGATTTCTCGTCACAGACAAGTTTGCTTAAACATCAATTAATTTAACTTGCGTTAATTTATTATTACTTCGTAATGCACGTGTTTGTAGGCAAATAGTATACCCATCTACACGCAGAGTATGTATGTAAGAGAAAGTACAAAAGCAATTCGAAATATTTTCATTGTCTTTGAACCTTATATATTTTATATATATTAAAGAAAATGGCAGTTTGATACGAAATTTCTTTGTTAAAATTTAATTAAAACACGGCGTATTGTTTTGAAACGTGTTTGAATTGTTAATTATTAAGCATACAATCTTTTCGTTGAGAGCTTATCTTTGCTAAGTATAATTAATATCTGTCAAGATCAGGTACCTCTGAATGATAATTTATTTCATAATAGAAAAAAAAACTTTTTGATCGTTGACTCACCGGAATATGTTTGAAAAAATTATTATATTATTATATTATTAAATCTTCCAGTGAAATCTTTTTTTTTACATTCAATGAAATTAAATAAAACAGTACTTGAAAATGATAACTGTTTATTTGATAAAGTGATACTTTGACAATTTAACTACATATATATTATATAATATATATATCGAGTTTTGTATTATCTATAAATAAAAAACATATTAGTTACAAAAACATAAATAAAAAGAATATATTTTAATAGTTTTCGGTGTAAATTAAATTGAACTTTGAGTGATATTTAATACGGTCACTTGACAATAAACGTACCCGTTTATTGCTGTTTTTTTCTGGCTAACCATCACTCTCAGCGCTGGAAATATTTAATGGAGAGGCATCTTCAGGAGTATCTTTAATAATATAAATGTCATTTATTTGTTTTGTTGAGGTAATTATGAATGTATGGGTGACACACCAAAGCATTTTTTTATTGATAGATATCTAAGTATCATTCCTTTTAGTTTCTTTTTAAACTATTAGATTATTTAGGCTATTTTTTAACGTGTATCTGGTCATTTTAATTTCAATAAAATATTTGGTTTCTCCATACTAAATATCTTTTCACTATGCACATTACTATGGACTTATTATAATTGACAGAAATCAGCTGAAACCGAAACGAGTATTATGCTAATAATCAAATGTATGTTAAAGATAACAATAGTAAATTTAATATAAACAACTTCACCATTTTTTTATCCATGTCCGCTCCCAATGTGGTGCATATGACCTCCTAATGGAGGTATTACAAACAGAAGTTTTTCTACGAGAACTGTTTGTTACTCAGTCGATCAACCTCTCTTGTTTTTTTCAAAGTGAGCAGTAGGGTTACAAAGATAAGGCTAGGACAGAAATGGTGGTAAGCTAATCGCTTTCGCTTCGTTCAGTTTTTAAGGGGTCGGAAATGGGGGAAGTGACATCACAAACATCCATGCCTTCGAACTAAAATCAATTGAAAAAATGTTGTTCGTATTGGAATTCGAACCCGTGAGGTCTGGCATGGAAGCTCACAACTCTAACCGCTGCATCGTAGAAACTGGCATATTTATATTTTCACTTATCACCAATTTATATTTTTTAAATTGAAAACATAATATAACTGCAACTTAAATGCGGACATAATAATAAACTGAATTAGAAGTTTATACTGTATGTAATTTTTATGGTAAAAATAGGCAATAATATGAAGAAATTAGCTTAAAAACATTTGTTTTGTTTGTGCGAGGGTCGCATGAATGCTTTGATGTCATTCTTCAGAGTCCGAGTGGAACGGGCAAAAGTAAGTCAATC
Organism: Himalopsyche anomala; assembly: GCA_031772345.1. Lineage (NCBI taxonomy): Eukaryota > Metazoa > Arthropoda > Insecta > Trichoptera > Rhyacophilidae > Himalopsyche > Himalopsyche anomala. The sequence goes on along the minus strand of CM062827.1, from coordinate 17,984,283 downwards.
TATGGGCGAACCGTTTTCGCACGCGTTCTGGCCAGACATCGCTAATTGTTGGCATTTTATTGGCCGGCGCGTGAGTGAAGAGCGAATCGTGCGTGTTTGTGCGAGCTTTGTAACATCAAATAAAATCATTTTATCCAAAGAAAATGTTTCCTTTGCCATTTATCGTATAACGTGCCTCTTTTATTTCAAGAACATTCCTGAAATGGCACCCACTGACGAAGGAGAATTATTGCTTCGCTTACCGAATCGTACAAGGACTGGGGAAAAGTATTTTCGATATAAAACGTCGACGGCTCTTGATAAATGCTTTATTTTCCGTCACATTTTTATTTTTGAAATTACACTCAAGCAAACATAGTTTTTTTTACTGTAATGTATCAAATTAGAAATTCTTCTGTCGATTCTTGGTGAAAATACATAATATTGAAAACAATTTTTTTTTTTTTTTAATATCATAATAATAAGAAAAAACATACCACAGTTAAACCCCCATTTACACTTAAGTCGGGACAGTGTAATTCGGAGTAGTGTAATTGTGGGGAATGAATCTCATACAAAATTAAGGTTTTGGTTTTTTATGCAAAAAAATGCAAAACTGAGGGAAATCTTAGTTTTACAAAAAAAAAATATAGACGAAATATTTAGTGATAAAATGCAAAGCGCGCCAAAATCCAACACATAGACAGTCGCCCGGCTATACGTGTATAGCCTGGCGCGTGTTGAATACACAGACGCTAGCCAACATTTGACTGTATGCGCCGCACAAACGATCGTCTCGTAGCAACGACAATGGAATGCGACCGTACAATTGGGGGATTTGCGGCGAATATTTCGAGCCAGTGCGTAAATTCGGGGTAGTGTAATTGGTGGTTCCATTGTATACATAAAAATGTACATACTAATTAGAAGCGGTTAAAACATTTTTTTTTAAATTTTAGTAATGAATCATTTTAGATCACTTTATTAAATTTCCAAAATTATTATTACGTTTGTAATCACCATTAGTCACCACTTAACTTTATTACTCTTTGACCATTTTTCAATTACATATTAGCGGTGTTAAACATTTTAATTTGTACTTTTTGATTATTTCTAATGTAATTTGTGAATTCTTTTCAATGTCAATTGCTTGTTACACACCTTTTCATTTCAATTTGTTTTTGTATAAATATCACCACTAAATTGTATTTCTTATTAGTTGAAAATGCTTGCCATGAGCGAAACCGGTCTTGATCTTGATAAATAAAAAGTGGAAATTAAGTACAAAGGAATATTTTGCTTCTTTTTAATATAATGCCTTTCCAACAAGTATTGACAGTGAACACCCTAAAAGTGAATATTATAATACTTGATAATACTTGTTATAACAAAAATCAGCTAAAATCTATTTTTAAAAATGCAGAACTAGTAAGACAATGTGTTGAAAAATATATTTGAATCAATCACTTATAGTTGGCCTCTGTAAAAGCTTTGACGGTTAAAGATGGACGCTTATTATTATGTGGTTACGGGTTTAAGCCCTGGCAAACTCAGACATTAATTCAATGGTCATTACTGCAAACAAACATCTATCACACGTACATAAAATGTAAAATTTTAAAGTTTTTTACCTTTTTTTATGCCTTCCAAAATTTACAAAAGTTTTCAATGTATGAAGATTAACAAAATAAATTTGTATTGAGTGAATAAAACTTACTTTATTTATAAATAACAATTCTTTGGTTGTTTTATTGAAATGTCCCGCGAACCGAGACTGAGGTGATGTACAAAAACTGGTTTTATCAATGGACTCGCATTTCAAACTAAATTCACTTACAAAGTAAAGACTTTTTAAAGTTACAAACTTATGAATGAGTATGCAGTTTTAAAACTGTTCGTGATAACTCAAATTCATGTCACGAAATATTTTCAGCATTTCTCACCCTGTTACCGAGAAAATTTCTCGGCTCTATCAAAATACGGTTGGAAAAATAAAATATACCTGAACTGCAGACGTCGGCTGCCTAAGGCACAACTCCATTCGATACTTCGAATTCATTCAAAATCTACCCATATCCACAATATTTGTGTACATACTTGAATAAAATATATTTTTTTCGTCACAGTTTTGATTTCGTTTTTACAACTTTTATGTAATGAAGTTATGCACAATTATTTGATATTATTTTTTCCAATTAATTAAGCTCCTTAAATTACAAAAACTATATGCTACTTAAACTACAAAATGTTGGAACAAGAAGATCTTGATATCACAAGTCCACTACCTATTTATCTGCCATAATTATTTTAACATTTAGGATTTTGACTACTTTTAAAGTACATTTACAGTTCGTAATTTTGCGACAGCTGGTCGTTGTTCTGTCATTAAGTTTTATTTTTAATACGACTTAAATTAAACGACATAGTAAGGAAACAATTAGTTTGGAGGGTCTCATTAATTCATAGAATTCGATGGGTGAGAGTTCAAATTGTTCACCTGTCCAATTTAATGCGTGAAAATGCTGAAAAAAATGAAACCCGGACCGTTGATGACAAAACGAATGAAAATTCACATTTTTTTATCAATTCAAATATGTATGTAGTTTTATCGAGAATATGGATAAATTAATAAAATATCCGTCTCACATACCTACTACTATCGACTTATTTACATATTACAAGTTATCATTCAACAGTTTATGTTAAAATTCTGCATTAGGCGTTAGATATATATTTCTTTGGGAGCAGATATTTCTAAATATAGTACACATATATAAATTTAAGCCACGAATCCAAACAAACTAATCTTTGTAGTGAGTCTCGCATTTATGGAAATATCATAATAATATATTTTATAAGAACCGTCGTATTTGTGTATTCGTTAAGCAGTTATACAACTCGGTTGAACGAATCAGTTAAAAATGATTCGAACAGTGACACAAAGTCTTTGATATCCGCCGAAGTAACTCATTTTCCGTATCTAGTAATGGCTAAATCGAAACAATCAATATTTTTACCTGTGACCCAATTAGGATTTTAGCAGTCTTCCGACTGATGTGTTTTTTTTTTTAACTCATCATACAGTAATTCCTCATAACCATTTATCTATCAATATAATCAATATATCTGATGCAATCAATTAAAACAAAGTTGTAAGCATCAAACCACGATTAGTTTATTATTTAATCGTCTAAATATAATAAGAATTTTGTTTCATATTATTTTCGATATTAAACTATAAATCAATCACAAGAAATAAACTTAAGTAATTCATGCTGTTAAATTAAACTTAAAAATACATTGTTAGGTTAACAGCACCTGTCGTATTCTTCAGTCGTTTCACAATATTGACAAGTAAGAGACACTTCAATCAATTCTAAACTATATTCTGAAAGTGTATCAACTGAAAACAGCATTCTTCAATACATTCAGCTATAAGTTTGCAAACGATTCAAAATTTTCTGATGTAAAATAAAAAAAATTATTAAGAGAAAATAATTTTTAAAATGTAATTATATGGATTTTAATCTGGAAATCATATTTTCGACAACTTTTTGGAGCAGATGTATGTCTGCAAGAACGTTTTAATGGCTTCCAAGCAGGCAATCTCTCTGGTTTATCAGAGTAGACTGGTAATCCCCCACAGAAAATAATCAAAAACGGTAAATCTTTCAATATTGGAGGCCAATTCACAGATTCTTTAATTATACGCTCATCAAATGTTTCCTTCAATAAATTGATTAAGTCGCGCGCTGTGTGACATGTACGCCATCTTGTTGATACCAACGTTCTTACACATTATTGCAATGCAATTTATGAATAAAAATGTCAGTATTCATGAATCTAAAGCGCTCTTCATTGACAGTTACGTTCTGGCTGGTATCATTTTTGAAGAAATATGAACCAATGTTTCTACCAACCTATAAAGAACACAAAACATTTTTTTATTGTGGATTTAATGGTACTGAGATTTCCTTTACTCCAAACGGCAATTGATTATTATAGAATATAGACATTCAACTAAAAATATAGGATCGCAGAAATAAAAATTGTGGTAAAAATAAGAGTGAACAGCAATATTGTTTTCGGCTCGTTCACCGAACACACGATGATCAAACGTCTTCAATTTTTAAAATGGCAAACCAAACTGAGTACAATTCAGAAAAAGTGTTACTAATTTTAAAAACAAACAAAAAACACCCTACAAAGAACGTTGCGGTAAAAAATGAAATATGATTAACGTCAATGCGACATAAATAAATTTAACTGAAAATAGCACAAAATTTGTAACATATATATACAAATTTTAAATAATGGTTAAAATGAAAATTTTTCAAAATAAATATTTAAAAATATATCAAATATAACGTATACAAAATTATGAAGTAATTGAGAAATATTGGTTAAAACGATCACTTAGCATCCTACGGCACTTTGTTTTGAATCATCAATTTACGAAATTTTGTTTTATCGTCAAACAAGAAATTATTATTCTGAAACTGCATTTCTTAATTACAAAATATTGTTTTCTTTCAAAATGTAAATCATTTTTAGTTGTTATATACCAGTGTTTAAAGAAATATAATGGTGCTTCCAATTGTTATTCCTTTAATGTTCAAATCAAAAATAATTAAGTGTTGCCAGCAAAAATCTGACGATAAAATACAGGATAAGTGTGTGGTTTATTTAAAACACATGCAGTTATTTTACTTACAATGATATTTTGGTTAACTTACTAAGGTTTGCATTTAAATTTGACTTTATAGGGAAAAAAATACACATATCGTAAACCATTAATACATTATTTGTATAACAAGTATGTTAAAATATATTGAAACGCTATGCAATACCAAAGAGGAGTTTTGGGGGTCCGAAATATCTCTTGACGATGGCAACATGTATAATGTGTAAGCAGTGTGGAGGCGAAAAATCAAATTTTTAAGAAAAAAATGTCATGCTTATGTCATCTTTTTTAAATTTAGAAAGTTATATTCTTATTTAAACTCTTTTCCCCGTGTCTGTGCCAACTGATTAACGATTCAATTAGGCATTTAAAAATTTATTTGCCATTTTTACGGGACAATAAATAAATCTCGTATCAATAAATAAAATTAAAATGAAAAAAGTCATAATCATAAAAAGTCAAGTGCTTTGTGATGTTGACTCTCTCTTCGTTTGATACCCCTTAACTTTGTATGCTGACTAGGGATTGTAAAACTTACAGTGGAATTCGATCGGGATTTTATTATTTTGTAAAAATATATTTCACCTGATTCTGATTCTCTCATAATGCTGATTACTGATTTTATTAAAGATTTTTGTTTTGGATCTCGTGAAGCGGAAATTTTACTCTATCAAATATTGTTTTGCTCATTTTATAAGAAACCTAGTCTTAGGCTAAGCATATGCTGAGACGCAGACGTACTAGTATGACAGATTTTGTACAACATTAAGAAGCACAACCCCGCATACATTTTCACGCAGGCATGCGCTACGTTGTGAAACTAGCACAGATTATTGTTTGAAGTGTGCAGGTTCAGACGTGTTTTTATGATTTCAACCCGAAAATGATTGAGAACATTATTGAATTAGTGCAAACTGATTTATTATACAATAATCTTAAAAGACATGTAAAGTGTTATTTTAGGTCACTTGCGTGACGCAGTTGTCACATTTTTGTTTTGCCTATCTGCACCTGTCAATTTTGTGCTGCTCTGCGCTGCGTCTGCTTTTTTTTTTTTTCCATGTCCGCTCCCAATATGGAGCATATGGACTCCTAATGGAGTTTATCTCAACAGAAATGTTTCTACGAGAACTGCTTGTTACTCAGTTGCTCAACCTCTCTTTTTTCCAAAGAGAGTAGGAATAGAAGAAAAGGGCAAGAACAGGACTAGTGGTTAGCTAATCGCTCTCCATATGCCCCGTTCATAGGATAGGATGGGTGGGAGGGGAGAATGCAAGACATCACATACATCCATGCCTTTGAACAGAAATTCATAAATCGATTTAAAAATCAATTTATAAAACTGCCCATACCGGGATTCGAACCTGTGCCCTCCGTAGCGGTAGCCAACGATGTTGACCACTCGACCACACAGGCTTAGTATTAATTTTTCTTTCCCGCATGAATGTAATGTAAAACCTTTATAATTTAATAAACAGTTTGCTTTATTATGAGACAAAAATAAAGAAAAACTCTTTACAATAGTTTTATTTGTTTGATGATTGCTATTAATCAATCCCGGTATTAAAAATGTTTTACAAAAAAAACGTGGTTTCCCAAGATCGCCAACCCTTTCACTGACATGTTTTAAAAATATATAACCTATTCGCGTAGGTATATTCGTTGGTAATTTAATTATTTTCTATTGTGCATACTTCTCTTTGTGATCATAATAATAAGGTAGTCGGCATTATTATTTTCGCTCGCCCGATAAAACCTTTATTGTGTGCCTCAATATGAGTAATAATGTATTTTCTTTCAGCAACAGATAATAATAAACTTGCTTTATTTTTGGACCCCATTGTATTACAGAGGTGTCCGCAATGTGAGCGTGGGAGTATATCATGTGGGCCTATTGGCATAGTTAAAAAATGGAATTTTGGTAAAACTTGGTTTAAGTTATCCGAGTTGACGACTTACAAATATAATAACAATAAAATCCATACTTACAGGTATAAAACTGTCTCAAAAAATACTAAAAATATAACTATATTTCAATAAAAAGAACTGACTTCTTATTCAGAATACGTGTTTTTATTATGATATATAAGTAAACAAACAAAATTTTTTTTAAATATTTATATTTAACCGTTTGACTACCGCACAAATAAATCATTAATATGTCCCAGAGATACTGCGTGTTTTTGAGAAAAATAATTTTGCCTAATGTACATTCGAATTTGATATTTTAAAAACCTATATTGACTCAGTATAGATAGAACTACACATATTCATCAAAATATTTCTTATATTCTATTAGAATACCAAGTGTTTGATTTTTTAAATGTCTTGGACATCCGTGTTCGCTTGCATATGTTCCGGACACCTGTATCCGCTTGGTATTAAAGTGGTTAATGGATCTTTTATTAAGAATATAACTTTGTTACAAATAGACAAATAAATCATAGTAATTTTAATATACTGAAGTACATACATTCAGATATTACATAACAAAACAATCGTGATCATCTCAAACTACTATTTTTTGATATTTTTTGTTAGTATGATTGCTCATGCTATATAAATCATAACGATTATTTCAAACATATATGTATAACAATGTCATATTGTCATTTTTACATTGAATATGTAATATGTTTCAAACATTGTCATCTTCATCAGTATTTAAATGATTTTCATAATTAAAATATATAACTCATTATCTTTCAAAAAACAACTAACAGCTAACATTTAAAATGTAAATAAACTGTGTAAAATTGTTTTTTTTACTAAAAGTATTAATTGAAAAATGTTTACTAAAAGAAGAAAATGAATGTGCAAAGTTGTTTTATTTCGATATTGTATATATAAGTACCTGGTCGTGTCTTAAAGATTTTTTTTCAAAACTGGTCAAATCCAGATAGTGTAAATAAAACATGTCAATATCCTTAGTAAAAATGTAAATTTCTTGTTTATTGAGAAATTTTCAATAATAACCTTTGCTCAAACCAAATTGCCTACCATAATTATTATATAACACCATATGGACTCATTGGTTTAATTAACCTGATAATAAAAAGCAGTGATTTATTCAGTTTCATTAATGATGGAGATGGCCATGTTTGTTTTGTTACGTCAAATATATTATAGAATGATTGTTACGTAAACAAGGTAATAAGATGATTGAGTTCAATAATAATGGATAATCCATGCTCACAAAACATAGAAATCAAACATTTCACTTGTGTTATCTGTAAAAATAAACGATCATTATTTTATGTAACTATAATATTTCAGCATTTGGCTGCTCGACACACAATACAGCCCCAAATAAAGCTCGTCTTTCAAAGTTGGGCAATAACAAGTTTGCTTTGTATTGGAGCTTACACGCAGTGGTTTGGGCACATTGTATTGTTAATTTACGTTTGGGCCAGACGCCAAATTGGAAGTTCCGTCTAGTAAAAGCTCAGGCCATATTTCTACACTTTACTACTTTATGAAATTAACAAAATATAGGAAATCAAGCTTGTTCAGAAACCCAAAGTGTTTGATCGGTCGCCAAAATTGGGTTTTATTTCCAACAACTTGTACTAAAGCACAATCATATAGATTATTGTATTGTGTTGTATGGTTTTAACAAAAGTCAGTGAAATATAGAAGTTTTTTTGGAATATTCTTAGCCTGGAATACTAGGCTTGTAACTTGAATTTACGAGAATGTAAAAATGCAAGGTTTTTGCAGCATCACGTCATTCTTAATATCATAATAAAAATAGCAATATATTCGTATTTTTAAAAGATAGTTAAAATTTTCAGATTCTGTGACATGATATATAATAATAAGATAAAATATTTAGTGTTTTTTTATAATCATTTATGTAATGGCTAAAATTTCACCAACTAAAATTTTAGAAACGTCTCATCCGATTTAGAAGATAGTTTTTAAAATTTAAATTTGTCATAGGGTAAAAATGGAGTTTTACCAAGTAAATGCCAAATCAATAAATAAATTGAAATTTGTCGTTTTAGTTGTTTATAAATTTTGATAATGTTGAAATTATTAGTATTTGTAATGAAATAAACAATCAGATAAATAAATACATTTTAGATCAGCGATACTCAACACTCACTCAATAATACTCAATATAAGCTTTTTCAAAAATCTGGTAATGTTTGTAAAAAATAGGTAAACGAATGAAAATTTTGGATACATTTGTGTTGTTGTGTACTTAAATTTATGTTATGTAGTGTATTAACGTATTATTATTAATACGGTGCGACTAGGGAATATAATCCCGAGCCAAAATGTTGATCCCGGGATTTCGAGATAAGAATTTTTCGATCCCGGGATCAGTACATTTTTTCAAGAAATAAAAATTGATAATATAACCAGCTCTAAGCCGCCAATACGTTACCAAAAAGCTCTCTTAATCTCAGTTATCCGCAATGTAGACGTGAATAAGTGAATTTTTTAAATACTCGTAAAAAAATATGCGAAATAATTATTTAACTAACTTAATATACATACATTATGTAAAAATAGGAAATATAACTTTAAAAGATTAATGTCGATAGCTGAAAAAAGTAATTACCTACTTCAGACTGCAAGAATGAAGATTTCTAAAATTGTCGTCTAAATACATACATTCTTAATAATTTTATTGGAGTAAAAAGTAATTTAAATATTAAAATATTCCCAGAGTACCAGAGTATCGATTGTTTCGCCATTAATCAAAGGTTTTGGTTTACGGTACAAAATCAATGTTTATGAACAATAAATTACGGAAAGCAAACACTGCCATTGATATCTGGTAACATTCATTGATGTTAAATGCAAAGCGAAAAATAAATTTTAAAAATATTGAAATGTGAAACTTAATAATAACAAACAATAAATATTGTCGACAAATGCATTTAAATACAGTACACGTGCTTATAATGCATTGAATAAATTTAACATGATTGGCATCAAGTTACCTTTTCGGCTGCAACTCTCTATTATCGCAAACTCTTATCGCAAAGACAAAGTCTTAATAATAAAATTGTGCATCGTTTATTTCATATGCGTGAACTGCTGACTTGAAAACTAATGCGTTTCAGTTTTAAAATCAATCCCGAAAGTTTCAGGATCATGTCTTCTAATCCCGGGATTGAAATGTATCGAAAACTGTACGGGATCCCGGGATTGGATTCCCTAGGTGCGACCCAAGATATGTGACCCAGACAAAAAAAAATGAGTATCGCTGCCATAGGTAGAATATTCAAGCTAATTATCAATGATGCTATTAATACAAAATCGAAAATTATCAGTCACTGAGTGGAACACCCTAACATAAATATATTGAATAAATAAGATTTAATTTTATTTTTATACTATGAATTATGTTAAAATTTAAACTGAAATATCCTATTGTACAAACAATTCCTAGCAATTTATAAAACTTATTTATAAATTCACTTAATTTCGCTATGTAGAATTTTGTAACAGAATATTCATAGGCGTTCATTCAGATGAATCTCAAAATATAATAATTAATATGAACTTGTTTAAATATAGTTGTACGGAGCTAACATTGTAAAGTGGACTCAATTACTATTCTCCCGAGACTCTATCCACGTCATGCTGCTAAAGTATTTCTTTAACGCGTTTATATGAATTTATACCAGCGTACTAAAACGTATTTTCTAATCCCATTGGAAGCCCCCGACCACAAAGTTCAAGTTAAAAGCGACCCCTACTCAACAAACTGACAACTATATTCTAGTTTATAAGAACCCCATCCCATGTTTGTTACCAACTTTGAAAATTCAGACAATGGAGTCTTATGCCTCAAAAATTATTGGAAATACACGTCGCGGTTATTCAAAAATAATGAAAAAAGTTATAATAGTTCCAATACAACTTGGACTGAAAAAATTTCGCGGAAAAGTAAAAAAATATAATGTGTAGAATTTTTAGCTTTTATCTTACTTTGTTCCATGGTAAAGGGTACGGATCTTTGAATAAACACATCAATACATGATTTTTTTATTCAATCGTTAGTGATTTATCTGATAAAGACATTTAACCTTTTAAACTTTTCACTTCTTTCCAATTTAAGCCAAAAAAAAGAGAGGGAATAGTTGACAACTAGCCGCTTCAATACCATATACAAAAAAAGGTTCAGCAACTGATTAACAACGAATTTTCCTCAATAAATTTTATAGATTCGATGGATTCGGCGGTAACTTTGTGGAAGTTCATTTTAATATAAAATATAAAATCGCATATTTTATATTAAATTCTATACATTTTTTTAATGTGCATCGTTTACAGTGCTTAATAATTTTTGATACTTTAAGCCAATAATATATCATGTCATACTCAAGTAATTTCAAGTTAACGTGTTTTCAAAGAAAACATTTTCAATACCATCAACCATCATGAGTCGTCAACGTCTAACAGAGGGCGCTAGTGTCAAGAGAGTAGTGTTGTTATAATTAGGGTATCCAATCACGAACCCTTTTTGTGATCCCGGGATTGATATTTTTTCCAATGCCGGGATTAAACATTCAACACTAAATCGTGAATATATTGGTATTTAGGATTAAGAAAAATTTTGCTTTTCAATTTTGAAATCCTGGAATTTTTCAAACAATTTCTTGTCGATTATAAAAACCTAGGAATTTGCAGATTAACGGCGTGAGAGTTTTTTTTAAGTTTTTTAGTTCTACCAGTATTTACTAATTGGAAAACCCAAGAATTAACGGAAATACCAAAAAATAGCTAAACTTGTAACCTTCTTTTTTTATTTTTTTAGATCTCACTCAACTTTCTGTAATTTTCTCGACCCCGGGATTTCGGGATCATGAATCCTGGTATTGGAGACCCTAGTCAAAATAATTAACCTGCTTTGGCTGCCACGCAATCCGCAGCGTTATTGGTTTGATTTTTTAAAAAAGATTTTCCGTCTTCACAGAACTGTCAAGACTTAGAATAACCAAATAAGTTTTAGAATAACCTCCCACACCAACAAATAGTTAAAATTCCTATCTTATTTATTTCCATTTCATTCTAATAAAGGACAACTTTCATAACACTCGTGAGCTTACGTTTGATAACACAAACTCTAGACTGACGATTTCAGTGCAGGCTTCTGCCAGCGGTCAAGTAATATTGGTAAATCAAAAATGTGTGTTTTATTCAACTTTTTTATTCAATTCAAAAGAGTGTTGCTTAGTGTATATACTCGATTTTAAAAAAACTCGAGCCTTAGCTCTAGAAAACTCTTATATGTATTATAATAAGCATTTACTTTTTTATAATTTCATCATATAAAATAAACTAAATCAGACTTACTATTCCAAGAATATAATCATTTTGTTTTAAAAGAGTTTTCACCTTAAAATATGACTGTTTTGCAAAATTAGAAAACGATAAAAACAGTGATTAACTATTCATTTACTTACAAACAAATAATTACTACACCTTTTTTGATGTTTACAGTTATGAAATAGTTTCAAAATTAACGCGATTAAAATTAATCATTCAGACGCCTAGACAAATTTTAAAACACTTCAAATTTAGTGTTTGCAATCAAATTACGCATAGTTACGTTCGCATCGCGTCATCTGCAGAAACAGGTGATGTGATGATAATGTGCTCTAGTCGAAAACTTTTAATGAATTTGTGAAATTTTGAAAATCAGCTTTTCACTCTCGTCAGAAAATTTTCCAGTCTGAAAACTATTTTCAACTATAATAGTTTTCTCAACACATAAATACATTATTATTTTAACTGTGATGTTGGTTTCGCAAAGAATTTATCTCTGCACATTCGTTTTGCGTATAACTTTATTGGGCGGAGGAGGTGAAACTATATTTACGTTCTTGCAATTTAAATTCGAGACTTAATTAGATTTTTGATGACAAAGGTTTTGGGTGTTATCTGTTAACAGTTATCACACTAAACTCGTGAGAACTTAATATTGCTTACAATTGTGCTATTAGTTCTTTGTTATGGGAAGGTGGTTTTTTGATGTAACAAAAACTGTATCACATATAGAGAACTTATATTATGTGAATGTAACACTTTGTTTATCAGACGTAGCTAAAAACTTTAGAGGTATATCAGTTAACATATCTTTATAATAAATTTATGACACACTTTTCTCTAGCTGCCTCAGTTAGTTTTTGTTTTTTCTCCTATTTTAAAACAATTTGTTTAATCTTCGCCTTCTTTTGGGTCAGACAAATAGTTATATTATATTAATATATATATATATAATATAGATATGGTATAGAAAAATAATTGGAACTTGTACGTTAAAAGAAATTAACATTTAAAATGTGATTCAAATAAAAAAAAAATGCACTAGATGTGCCATCAATAATTATGATTCTATTTCTGTTTAAAAATGAATGTTAGTCTGATTAATAATATGAGGAGCTTGGTATCAAAACTCATAATAATTATCTATTTTTGAGATAAGTATATATGTCACTCAGTATTAGGGTAAAAAAAGTTGTTTTTAAACATTGTTAAAATCACTGCCAGTGACAAAGCTCAAACTATGAATAGTATGATAAGGTTAGAAAGAATCCATTATTGGTCAGTAATTTTTATGGTGTAATAGTATATATTTTTCCATTTTAAGAAAGTGCTACTGTTCACATTCGATAGATATTCATGGTAATTCAAACATTTTTTCATAGTTACGAAAAATTGTGGTTTTGACGATTTTTTGGATTATCTCAAAACTCGATATTTGGAAAATGTTAGTTATAATAAATTTCTCATATATGACTTAATAAAATAAATAAAATCATTTTTTTTTATTAGTTTAATACAGTGCTAAAAACTACTTCGATGTAATTCATATCAGCTTTTATAATAATTAGTTAATCCGAGCAGATAATCTATAGTAATTGCATGAGTAACTTAAACTTAATAACAATTATGTGGATAGTCTTATCTTTAAATATAATAGTAAGTGTATTCATATAAATCACTACTACAATCCATTTCTACAATTCACATATAAATACAAATAAAAATCGATAAAAACTCAATTGACTTTACTTTAAATATTTGTTCATAAATCACATAATTCTACGTTACAAAACGAATGCTATTTCAGATAAAAGCATTTTAATGCCTTCGATTATGGAATAGCTTACAAACAACAAAACGACAGACGACTTTTTGCGTATCAAATGATATAACTCTATGGTCGTATACCCAATACAACTTGCCTTTATACCAACCAGGGATTGATTGGATTGACGATTATCGATTCATTGAAAAACGGTAATACACAATAAAATATAAAAAAATCGAAAACAAGTTTTGTACGGTTATCGTAACATATTTAAGTATTGCCATAATGTATATATATATATATCGACTGTGGAAAGGAAAGAGGACGTAACCCACACATAGCAAATTTTACAGGATGCACAAAAAACTTGTTTTGATGATTTTAGGCCATATGCAAATTATGAAATATACACAACCTTGAAATGCACGGAGACTCTTAAACTGGTGTTTAATTGACATAATCGAATATGAATTAAAGAAATTGTTTAAGAAAAACTTTTTTTTTCAGTCATTTTTCTTATTTTCAATTCTTAAAAGTTCATCTTTCTTCAAACTTAAAGCTAAATTTAGTTACTAATTCGGCATTTTCAGCCTACATCCTTTTGATAGAACGTGTATCAAGTTTGATACATTATGATTATCGATAACAGCTGTTTTGAAAAAACTGTGGTTTACGTCCTTTTTCCTTTCCACAGTCGATATATATTATTCATGTCGCTCTCAATGTGAATCATATGGCCTCTTAATGAAGGTATCCCAACATAAATTTTTCTACGAGAGCTGTTTGTAAATGAGTTGCTCAAACTCCCCTTCTTAAAGAGAGTAGTAGAAATAGAAGGATCAGGGGCTAGAACAGGACTAATGGTTAACTTATCGCTCTCACTACGCCTAGTTATTATAGAATCAGGAAGAGTTTTAAGGAATTTTTAGACATGAGATCCGGCACGGAAGCCCAGAACGCTAACCGCTGCGCCATGCGACCAGACGAATATTAAAAAATATTTATAAATCACGGGCCTGAACTTCAGCATGGATTTTTAACAATCGGGATATGAGTTTGTATTCAAGAGAATCGGTATCTTAGATGTTTTCATACTTTCCTTTTTCAACCTTTATCTTAGCATGAATACTTGTCAGCTACTAATCAACCAGTCCATTCACAAAAACAACCTTCTTTCTTACTGTCGTCCCGAGAAATTGAACAGCTGAATCAAAACCAGTTCTCGTGGAAACTATTGTATTTCTGATACGATTTTCTATTAGAAGTTCAGAATAGTTTAGTATAAATACAATTGTGAACCTGAATGATCTCAAAAATAAATATTATATTAATTTAAGTGATACAATATAAATCAGTTGTAAATGAACTCTGACAATTTTTTTAAAATAGTTTAAATTCTCTCAGAGAAAAAGAGTGTTCTTGAAAAAAAACACTCTTGTATCACAATATAATGTTATAAACACGAACAAAAATACGTGATATATTGCTTCATAAATTTAAAAAATGTGCAATTCATTTTTATAATATATTTTTTCAATATTATCTTTTAAAAAATACCGGTAAAATAATATTCTTCTCCGGTTGAAGGAACGAAACCCTTGTTTAAACGCTATTCCCGCGTTGGTGCAAAGTTAACCGTTTAACCAGGCTGATGTGGCAGTCATTTTCAATTGAGCTTGGCTTCCAACCAGTGTTATTACATATCATCACAATTACCTCTACCGAGAATAGGTTTCCATTTCGCGTGTTTTATAAAAGCATAGATTTTCATGAGCGCACCTCATTTCGCAAAATTTCCAAACAGGCTAAGTGCTATTGGGCAGTTTATCTTGAATTATGTTTTTTTTTTAACACCGCCACTTACTCATTTTACATGTTAGCATTTAATCTGTTTAGTGCGATTTTGTTTGTGGACTAATTACTGTCGACGGTTTTTAATTACATTTTTTCTTTAACGTTATGCAAAACGTTTCGGCAGAATAAAATATTTATTTCAAATTAATGTTAGTGTTTATGTCTTTCAATGTTTTAAAAAAGACAACTTGTATTAAAAGCATGCTAAAATGTGCACTTAAAATTTTATATGCGTTAACTATGAAAATACTAAATTTGACTATTCTTGCCTATATAACAGATCTTTTGATAAAGGATACAAAATATTGGAATAAGATTTTCACATGTGACTATAGGAAATATGAGCCTCTGGGAAGTGAATTGAGCCATGTGTTTTTTTAGAAAAAACATAAGTTAGATGTGAAATGATATTCTACATACCTTGAATTATCGTAAAAGTGAAGTGATGCTAGTAAATATACACTTCAATATGTAGTGTATAATAAAAATATTCGATCCACAAAAACACTAAGTAAAGACGTGATTGTACTTTAAAGTGCAATATAAACCTTTTACCACTTTGCTACTTGGCTCACTTCACTTGTAAAGGATTTATATTATACTATTGTATCACGTTAATGCAGTGGGTGAAGAGTTTTTATTGAATGTAATAATTAGAAATACTACGGAACAAACAAAAAAAATCGTTTTTTTCTGAAGATAAAATATTTGTTGAGATCTTTGTAAGAGTTAAAAATATATTAAAAAATAATACAATTTTTATTTGCACTTGAAATAATTGTGTCATCTTGAATAAACAGTTATTTAGGCCAATAACTATTTTGATCAAATTCTATAAATAATTATTTCTTCGAACGCTTGCTAAAATTATAGTTTAATATAATGTAGCTTCATTGTTGTCTTCAAAGATTGAATTCAATTCAATTAACTGGTATCCTTTGTATTTTTACTGTTCATTTGTTTTAATTTATTTTCAAACTAGATACGCAAGACACGCAATTTAAATAAGAATACCTTTATGACAGATTTAGCTAAAATTTTGCATTTGAAATAGGTACAAGGGTCTAATAGTCAGACAACCCCTTCATAAAGCCAGCACTTATCTTATCTCGCTAAAAGCAATTTGTAGGAATACAATTTGGTTTGTTCGTGTGGCTTTGATTATGTTCTTACTAATCCGTGGCGCAATGATTATTAGCTAGAACAGTGCTCCTAAACCTTTTAGCCGTCGTGAACCACTAAATATTTGAAGTCATTATAATGCTTTATGCACATATATGTAATGTATAACATCAAAACGAGAATCAATTAAATATAGTAAGTGAATCAAATTTCGTAGAATACGTACATTACATTGTTGATTTAAAGTTTTTTTATAAAAATAGTTTTATTTTATTTATTGAATGTACAACTTATTTAAAATTTTACAGAATCAAATCACCGTAAAGTAAAAAAAAAATCTGTGGATTCGGTGGCTACCTGGTAAAAGTATTTTTTGTATATAAATACAGTTATTCCAAAGGTTTTGAAACGAATTGTGAAACGTGTTTCCTCCTTTTCAAAATCATCTTTTGACAAACTATCATAACTTTATTGACGACTAACTAAATATTGATTTTCTTTCTTAACATATAAATTACAAAATGGGGGTTGGGGTTTCATCCCGAACGCAGAGAAAGGGTTAAATACAAACACTAATAGTACTGTATAATTACTTGAATATGACAATACTAACATTTTACAATGGTATATTAGCTTAAGCAAGTTAAGATAATATAGCCACCAGTCAGATTTAAAATGGTATTTAAAAAAAAATGTATTAACTTTCATTGATTTTTATTGATATTTTGTTCAAAGATATTTCTCAAAGCAGCATGATACATATCACAACCTGTTACGCCTTAACGTGAGGAGAAAACTTACTCTCAAAAGCAAGCTGTTTCTCTACACAGCAATTACTCGACCAATCATGTTGTACCTTGCTCCAATATGGACGTATGCTCACCGCAAACATATGAAGACTCTCCAGATTGTCCAAAATAAATCACTGAAACAGATATGTAACGCCCCGTGGTACGTGCGTAACTCGCTGCTTCACAGAGATTTAAAAATACCTACCATCCGCGAGTTCGTTCTTGAAATTTCTCAAAAGTTTTTAGCGTTGTTTATAACTCACAGCGAGGTAGGAAAACGTTTTAACCCAACGATATCTAATCTCCACAACTATGACGAGACACTGCCTGAGAATCGTTTTAGACCCAGAGCAGTTCTGCTCGACGACCCTCCATAGATCTTATGTCGTCTAAAATTGTCAATTTAAGAACGAATTTAGTATCACGAAAATAACTCTCTTGGTTGAATTTTTTGTTTACTGTATGTGTGTATGTATGTATGCGCATGTGTGTGTACATATACAGATATAGTATGGAGAAAGCATATGGAGTTCCCGTGAACTTCTTATCTCTGTAGTGATCGCGCCCTTCCGTCTGCAAACGATGGTAAGGGGATGCAATTTACAATTTTTCAAAAACTTTATCGATGAAGGAGACTAGAAGAACCTTGACGCTAGCGCGTCCTGGTACTTAAAGCTCTATAAATTTGATATCCAAAAAAAAATTACAATCTGTTACGCAACCTATGAAATAAAATTTAAGTAATATCAAAAAATGTTTTAAATTTCAAAATAAATAACATAATTATTATTTTAATTCATAATTCTTTTTCAATAATTTAACTATTTTTTTCTTTAGAGTACTCAACGTTGTACCTACCACCACTTGTACTCTTTACACTCGTATTACTGGGTAAAGCCAGATATGTCCTGAGAAAAAAAATCTTTAAGAATTGGTGACATGAACTAAAATGTGTAGAATGATAAATATAAAAGGTTAACCATTCACAATAAAGGCAATAAATTATATGCAATAAAAAATGAGCCCAACAAGAAAAAAAAACTGACGTCACTAAGTCTTTGCAAACTTTTAATTTTGACAATCGTCTGGCAATAATTTCCGAACGAACGAAATCCGATTTTATATGTTTCATTTTTCGAAATGACGTTTATTAAAAACGAACTGGAAAGTTTGACAGAGTTCTTTTTTTATTTAAATTGCACGCACAAAGGATGGCATTGTGAAATCTCTCGGCTCATTTTATCCACATAAAGAATATGAAATAGGATTTTTCTTCTGAATCCCCCGAAAAAGAGAAAACTTATCTTGACTTTTATTTTATTCATTAAATTTGAGTGTATGTCTTATATTATATTAGAGAAGACGATCACCCTTTGTAAAGGTAAACTACTTTTATGACAAGCTGATAACACTAACAAATAAAATATATATTGCGTCATGTATAAAACCTTTTGTGAACTTCGAAATGATTGAAACAATATATATTTGACATAACGGTCCACTTAATATGTGCAATGAATAAAATAAATTCATTTCCAGCTCGTTGTATGCTTTTTTACCGGTTTTGGTACAACTTGGCAGTACAAGATTATTAAGTAACGATATAACAGCTTTAATGAACGCTACCTCAGAATACAACAAGTACATTTCTTTAGAGAATTCTAGTCATTATTGTTTGACTACTTATACGCGGTGGGCTGCCTGTACGTTAACATGAGGCTCGCTAATCTCAGATGGTTTCGTGGTGTCCCGCGGAAGAGGATGATGCTTTGATTGATTTTATACAATTATTCGCAATAATTATTAAGACAAAAGAATGTTACTGAATATACTTATAATATTTAATATTACGCAATAAATCGTCAAATAATTATTATTGATAGCATAAAAATGTTATGTGTGATTGCATCAGTCAAGAGTTCCAAGATTGGCCTGAGAAGTATGTAATATTCTCTTTGCTCAAATACATCGTTTCAAGCGTTATACTTTAACCGTCGTATGTAAAACAAATCAGAAATTACTATAAGATACTTATTTATCCGATAATATTGTTGTAATTAACTTAACAATGGCATTCCTCTGCTCATTCCCGTGTCTTTTATATCTTTAATCGAAGGAAGGTGATACAATTTCAGAGAATTTCTCGGCTGCATTGAGCTGCATTGATGATAACAACTTCCCGTTATTTTTTGTCATTGCAATTATTTTTGATCACACTCCGTTTGTATCTCTCTTAATTTGAAATCATCCAATCCAATTAATTACAAGCTATCATTTCTTTCGCTGTCACTCACAGTTAGATATATAGATCAATTTCTGGTCTATATTCGTTGTCCTGAACAATCTGACTTCCCCAAGAAAATCTGGCAAATATTCCACATACTACCATCTAAGGGTGAAATAAAGCTTGAGTATTTTTTCAACTTAATGTGTCCTTTGTTTAATTGTAAATTTAGTAAATTGCAATTGAAATTTAATTTGTAATTCTATACGAGATAATTACCAATTATAAAATTGTAAAACGGTCTAAAATTCTCTAATAATAGATTAATATTTCTATATTAGTTATATTTCATTTATTTTTGGTGTAGATATATTATACATACTATATAAGACATTTTGTCCAGACAACTTATCTATTCGTTCGGCGTCAAATAGTTTATGGTCCAGTTTAATGAAAAACGCACTTGGCCACTTTCTAGTGTATATCAAATATATCTCAATTTATTTTCCTACAGTATTATTTTACATCTTTTTTTGCTTACGCAAAAGTATTAACTTGTAATGTTGTGTTTTTACTAGTTTTTTATGCTCAAATAAAATGTCGACGCATCAAACTGGCCTTTTTATGAGTGGAATGTCAATAAAATATTAACAAGGAGTAAAACAATCATACACATATAATATTATCAGACCCATAAAAAAAATATTGATACCATTTATAAACTCGATTTTTCCAACATAAATAATCACATACATGTTAAAACGGGTACTACTATTTAAGCAACCAAATCTTCCTAAGTTATTAGGCCACCATTTGTATGTAGTTTTAACCGGACGTATCCCGTAACACAGTAACTTAACGCGCTTTCAAATGATTGCCAGAAGTGTCTTACGTAACGTGCTGATACATTGACAATTTATAATAATTATTGGAATGACTCAATGAGAACTCTGATCTACTCGCTGTGTGTGTTACTATTATCAGCATAATTATTTTTTTCAAATTCTTATCTTCAGTCTTCAATTGTATTAGTCTATAAGATTGCTGTCATGGTTTCACTATTTATTATGTTTAAATGTTAGTAAAAATAAGACATATGCGGTAATACATCTTATTGCCAACGCAACAAATAGTTTTTCTTTTATAAATCGTTTGAGATTAACTTAATAAGATTTTAACAGCTACTTGAGATAAATCCTTAAAGAAAATACATTGCTAAAACACTTGCCCAATGTTCAAGTTTATAAGAAAAAAAACTTTCCGATCGCTAAGCGAGGTTTTTTTTTCGTAGACTTCACTGACGAAAAAATATATGTTATAGATCTATGTATCATCGGTCAAATTTTTCGTTTTAATTCTATCCTTATCTCATTGAGTGAATGTTCCGGTATTTTTGGATGTCTTTTCAATTCTGAAATACTTGTTTTGACAATAAGAAAAAAGTATTTCAGTATTGGAAGTTAAACAAAGTCTTTATTTGTATGAAATTAATTATTTATTTACGATACAAATTCATAGAGCGTATTATTTTTTACGTTTTGCTTTGTCATGCGTAAGTCATTTAAAGGAAATACTCTTAATTTATTGTTTAAAAATTAAAAGTACAGTACATGACATTACAGCTGACGCCAATTCGCCATGCACATAATGAGAATAAATAAATTAACATAATACATCATACTACATAATACATTAAAATCAACATACAAAATCATGAAATAAAAAATTAATAATTAAAAAACATTTCACAAATACTGTCACTAAAAATGTCCAGTTATCTATATATGTAGATATCACGATTACAGTTGTAATTTAATTATTTAAATGTTTTAATTGTGTATTTAATTTGGTTTTTGGCGCATATTTTATATTGAGAAATTCATTGTTTAATAATTTGATGTTTAATAGCATGTAATAGAAATAATTATATATTTTTTTCTCAATTCTATTTATGTATTATATTAGATTGGTAATAATAATATGGAATGAAATGTCGATTTTAATATTTTCTCCCCCGGTGTTTTTATCCTTACTATTAAGGTGACGATATTATTTTGTAAACATGGCAGTCACCTATGCGAAAGATATTATAATCTTCGGGGCAAAGTGCCGATAAACTTGTTACTTATCAGAAAAACTAAGCTGTCGCAGATAACGGTTATGAACTAAGCAAAATCTTTCGGCCAATATCCCAAGGACACCTAACTTATATTGGATCACATTGACCATCACACGGCGAACTTTATGTTTAAAGTTTTCTCGTAAAGGATATAGCATCGTCCAATCAACCGGGTTTTGTTATTCGAAAACTTCATCTTCTAACTGAATGCTGGTTGTCAGTATACATTTCACCGGATCGCAAAGCAAACACTTTAGTTGAGCAAACGGAGAAACTTATCTGTATTAATGCAGTGCATACGTCTTTATAAATGTATCCTAAACCTTATGTGGATAGTCCTGTTTTCTTTCCAGGATGCCAGACCTCTTAAAGTTACGTTTGCGGGCCTAAGTATTGCCAAGCACTTCGCTTTATTAAGAAATCTCTTTGATAATGTTACAAGTTATAAAAAAAACTTGCCAGCTAATAAAATAGTTGAGTCATTAAGTTTTTCAAATGCATACAACAGTTTCAAACACAATTTAAAAACATTTCATTGTTTTTTTTTCAAATAAAAAAAAATCGCTTTGTTATTTAATTAAAGTAGTTTTTCATTTAAATTCAAACACTAAATTGGATTTTCCGACCCATTTTTATTTTAACCTATCGCTGACTGATGTATGTAAGTGTAATTCAAACATTTTTTAAATTTTATTTTCCAATACATTTTGTTAGATTTGTTCGTTGATTTGACACTGACTGCGCTTTTTGGCAAGGGAAGGTTTATTTAAAAATAATTAAAATGGTGTTATTATCATAATTTTATTATAATTATTTTCATACATACAATATTTTTTATCTTTATATCTATTACAAAGTGTTTTTTAACTTATTATATAAATAATCCTAATTTGAAACAGGTAATTAATACTCGCGCAGTAGCGAGTCCTTTTATTTTCCAAACAATGTAAACTTTTAATTAATATCAGTTTTAAATTAACTATAAGCAACGATTTGATATAAGATATTTCGAAACTTCTAGGACACAGTTATGTGTTACTAAATTATTTCATTATTTTTCACATCTGAAAACAGATATTGAAAAATTGTTTCGCTTATACCTACTAGCAGCTACTTTTATCGTACAATTATCTATTTTGAAAACGATTGTATGTTTAAGGATACGTAAACAGCCGTTTAGTCTAAATATAATAATATTCGTAAAATAACATATATTTTATTATTTGTATATAAGGTAGTGGAAAAAACAACATTGACATGTTTGAATTGACATATATTTGTTTGTCTTTCGTGGAATGATAAAATAAAGTCATTCATATTTCTATCCGTGTCCATAGCTGTTTGTGATTTGTGACATTCTTCAATTTTGTTGATTGCAAACCGACGCTGTCCGTTAAGCGATGAGCGTCCAACGTCAAAACGGCGTCCGTCGACTAACGACGTACCTTGAATCCAGTGAAGCGCGCAGACTTACTGGAAGCACACTAATCTGCTAACCGCAGTAATGGTTTTGATTAATTAAAACAATGCAAGACATAAATCTTTTTATACGATGAGTTAGTTTTTGATCTTTGAAAAATTACTTATTACAAACATTATTTTTTTACTATCTTCCCTCCCAAGGTGGAGCATATGGACTCCTAATGGAGTTTATCTCAACAGAAGTGTTTCTACGAGAACTGTTTGTTACTCAGTTGTCAACCTCTCTTTTTCCAAAGAAAGTAGGAATAGAAGGACAGGGCTTGGACAGGGCTTGGACAGGACTAATGGTTAGCTAATCGCTCTCGATATGCCCTATTCATAGGATAGGATGGGTGAGCGGGGTTAATTCAAGACATCACATACATCCATGCCTTCGAACAGAAATTCATAAAACAATTTATAAAACTGTCCGTACTGAGATTCGAACCCGTGACCACCGTAACCGAAGCCAACAACGTTGACCACTCGACCACACAGGCGGCAAATAGTCATTATAAAATCAATAACAGATTTTCAACCAGCAATTACGCCACTATTTTATTTCTAGCAATTTAAACATGTATACAAATATAATCTAATTACATTTAACTAGGTATAAAATATACAATACTGTCAAGAGACAATCTTCTAAAAATATTAAATA